>VMBQ01004767.1:0-21076 GCA_007657795.1 Dreissena rostriformis
TATATATCGTGTACCAATGCATTCAAAAGACACTTTAATGCCATATTAAGCTTTTAATTTATTGCAGATTGAAATATCGATGCAAACAAGTTTTTACAGTGGGAAAAATCAAATAGTAAAGGTTTGGTTATTTTAATTAAAAATAAAGGTAATGTAAGTAAACGAGATTTTAAAGAATGTATAGCTGGTATATTATGTACAATTGTTGTCATTATTAATAATCAAGAAATCACCTTATCTAATATATATTGACCAAACAAAGCCGAAACATATTTTTTGATAAACTAGATAAACATTTTCTGCAAACCATGGATTAAAATTTTATAATATGAGGTGAGTTTAATACAATACATTATCCAAACTTAGACAAACAAAACGGAAAAGGATACACGCATAACTAGCAGGAACAAAATAAACTCCATACTCAAGTCATGCAATTAGATAAACATATTGCGAGCACTTCACCCAGAGACAAATGTTACATAATTATGTCATTCAGGTGGAAAACTGGTAATTTTGTGACGACTGGAATGCTACGTCTTAAAAAGATATGTGCCATTATACATATAGAGAAAATAAAACCAGAAAACAAAACCGACCACTTTTTGATTGAAATATTTATTGAAAATACAATAGAACAAAAAGGACTTGGTTAATGCCATGCTTTTAAATGAAGATCATCCAATCGCATTAAGCAATGAATTCATAGCGTATGAGAAAACAACACCAACCGTTGCCCACATACCTTGTCGGAACTTATAAAAGGAACTGTAAGGAATATAAATATAAAAGTATATACAATGACTAAACAACGAAACCAGAAAAAGAACCAAGCATTATTTACAAGGTAGAGTCATGACAGAAAAAAAATTAAATACAAATTTGATAATGACGAAATAGTAATAACATTATATAAAGAAAAAAACAATAGAGTACGAATAAATTATATATGATACAATATATATCCTGTTACTAAGAGCAAAAAGTAAACACATTTTACAAAATGAGAACAATATCAAATTCTTTGCAAATTTTGAAAACAAAATTACGAAAGAAAAACCATGCAAAAGTAAACGATAACTAATATAGACTTTTACTGACATAAACGCTATATTGAACGAACAAAGAAACTCTTAATTAAACCTGTATAGCAGGAAATACGATATTAATATGACGACTCAAAATAATTCACATTTCTTTAATTCAAATATCAAAAAGACGCACCGATAAAAACCATCATGCGAAGGCTTGCTCCCAATATGAATGTACGGAAGCCTAAAAAGAGATGAATAACTTTGGGAGGTAATCAAAACACATTATAGTAATTATAGTAACCATTTAAGTGTTAATGGACTTTAAATTTAACTTCAAAAACAAAATATTCTTACACTGATTCCAAAACCATGACAAAATATTGATGCAATTGATAATTTAAGACCTTTAAGTTTATTAAATGTTGATAATACAATAACAGCAAACATGATTTAAAAAGCGAGTTCACCTGTTGTTGAATCAAGACGAACTGGATTCATAAAAGGCAGATTTATTGGCAAAAACGTACGAACAATTTCTTAAACTATACATTTTCTTAATAACAATAATCAGCCAGGCCTACTTGTTTTCCAGATAATGAAACAGCATTCGACAGTTTGGATCATGACTTAATGTTATAAAGCCTTAAACAATTTAATTTTCGAAATTAACTCATAGAATTGTTGAATTATTTCACCCGGACATAAGTTCCATAATTATAAATAACGGATACTTATCTGAACCAATTTCCATTCAAAGAGGAGTAAAACAATGCTTCTATTGTCAACAACACTTGTTACATGTATATTTAGCATAAATATAGTGTCCAACTTAATTGACAAAAACGACGATATTAAAGGAATACAACTAAAATAACAATAACTATAGCAAACACTTTGATAAAACCCATTTGACAGATGGAACAATCAGTTCGTTCTCAGCACTTATAGCAATAATATTCAAGATTTCAGTGGCATATCTGGACTCAAACTAAAGATGCCCAATAAAACGTTATTCGCGTTCGTTCAATAAAAATACATGCATGACATTTAATAAATTTATTTTTCTTGGACCTCTGAAGAAGCAAAAACAGTTGATTTAACTTCACAAATGATGAAAATCTCGATAAAGACAAACACTTTGAACCAAAATTGCAAGCCTTTAAAAACTGTTTAAACAGTAGCAAAAAGAGAATTAGCACTTCTATGAAAAGTCACGGTGGTTTAAACATTTGCCCTACCAGAAAATATGTACAAATTGTCAGCACGCCCAACCTCTAAGCATGACATACTACAAACAATTTATAAATAGTTAACTCCTGTTAAACCAATAGAAAATGGAGGGCTCAAACTTACCAATATTACTACTTTAATACATGCAAATAAGGTCAGTTTGGTTAAAAGAATAACAGACACGCATAATACAGGGCTGTGGAAAAATTTCTATCAAAATGAACTCAATAAATATGGTGGAAATCTTGTATTTGAATGTTCACTTCATGAACACCATAATGTGTCAAACTTTACAAATCTATTTCTCAGAGATGTTATTTCTTCTTGGAACACGATTAAATCAAATGAAAAAGCAGGACATGTACATACAAGGAGTATATGGAATGGCTCAACAATAGAAAATAACCATTTTTTTTAAAAATAAACTTGTTGAATAGGAGTATTCTCTTAACAGATTATCTAAAATAGTAAAAACTTATCAAAGTATCCTAATAACTCACAGACAACAACTTTCTGATATGGAATTCATCGACTTTAACAATAACACATTATTTGAAAAGGTATACAAACAAGGCTTGTCACCATAGGATGACGTATGCCCCCTTTTTCCACATTTTTCGAAACCTAAACGCAAACTTTAAACTTTAAGTGTGACGGAATTTCAGACGGACGGACGGACAGACGGACAGTGCGATCACTATATGCCCACCTTCGGGGGCATAAAAACAGTGTGTAAATACTTAGTATTGACTGAACACCTGCTTATTTAACAGCATTTAGAGCCACCATATATAATAATTTACGCAAATTTGTATACAAGGTTCTTTAGTGCATATTACCCACAAATGCATTTTTTGTATAAAGGTAACTTAATAGCTTCACGTCTCTGCAATGTTTGTGCCATAGTTAAGGAAACCATTATACATTGTTTTACATGAATGTAATTCTTTACAACCCATACGCGGGAGCTAACTTTGTTTTTAAACAACACACACTTACTGATTGTTTTGAATTTAAATGCTATTGTATTTGGTACTATAAATAGGAGGCACTAATAATAAAGTAATAAACTATGGAATTATTCTGATAAAATCCTTCATATGTAGTATTTAATCAAGAGTCGAAAAGCCAAACTTTGAGATTTAAAAAATGCTCAAAGAATGAACATCATATTAGAAAAGTGCTGTTGAAAAAGATTCAATTGATCAACATAATACAAATGGCACAAAAAGTAATCTTTTCTCCCTTTTAGCTCATTTTATAACTTCCAAAATTGTGTGCGTTATTTATGCGAACATACAGTCTTTGCGTTTTTGCCCAAAGTAATAAACATAGCATGCCTTTTGAAGAAACATTTTTTCTGTTGTTTTTTAAATTTGTTTTTCATTACAAAACATTAACGTTCCCTCTCCCTTATTATTGTCACCTATCATCTCCCCTCTTTCTTTCAATCATTACCAAATAACTAAAGAATCTTCTCAAAATTTATTTTCTGGTATCTTCCCAATAGACACCAAGTACTGGTTCTAGTACCAAAACGGACTCGAGCGCGTTTCAAATAAGCCTTAGACTTTCGATACAATCGAGCTAAAGTAAGTTGGTTTAAACTAAGCATAAGCACATGGATGTTAAAACACAAAGCGATATTATTGTTAATATTGCTAGGCCGTTACCCCACCCAGTTGTTATTGTATTGTGTAATTTAAATAAGGCTCGTCCGATAAGATATCATAAGAACAGTTAGAATTTATATTAAACATTAAAGATAAATATCTTATTAATTGATTTAAAGTCATACCCATTGTTAAACTTGTGTATTTGTCAACGATTTAACTTATTATTGTTGTTCACGCTTGCAACGCATTTATTGATTAAATCCGCCATTTCGTATTACATTCATTGGTAGTTAGTTTTATAATAACGTTCGTCACATGTCATTGACGTCACGCCCGGTTTAGTATAAATAGCGGGGTCAAACATAAACAACTTTCAGTTTCGAATATAGCTTAAACGGATAAAGATCAAAAATTGAATAGATACTAAAAATACTTCATATTAATTTAAACATTTAAGAAGGGTTGTAAAGTCGTGAAATGCAGGTATGAATATCGTTGTTGATTATATTGTGGATTATTAATTGTATGTGATATTTTGTTATAATATTTTGCCATAACGGAAAGTGAAGGTAAAAGTATATAAACTTTTATGAACCCTTTGTTTTTCGTTGTTATACGGCATAACAAAATGGTGTCAGAAGTGGCAACTAGGATAGTCAAAATTTGGGAATAGGGGAAAATTTGCTAAATTTGTGGAAATTTCAATGAGAACCTTGTTTAGCAGGGATAATGAATTTTCCACAAGAAGAAAAAGAAACACATACAAAAAATTGATATTTTCATAATACAATATATTTCAAATGCATTGTAACTTGCACCACTTTGGAAGTTTTCTCATCAGTCTCTGAAAATATAAAACAGAATATGATAGACATTTTCAGATGGATATATTTTTAAGGCAAATAACAGTGATATTTTAATCAGTTAGTAAAAAAAAACTGTTGCAAGGAAACTTGTATTGCTATTTCATGCTCGTATTTTAATTTTTTATGATGGATCAAGATATATCAATTGTTGATAGGTCAGATTATTTAGAAACAGATGGTAACTCTTGAGTAGAAGAGAAATTGCTAGATATGTCTAATATTTTGTGCTCAATTTCGAGTGAAATTAAAGGTTTAAATGATACTTTACAAAAGAGAATGGATTCTTTAGAATCAAAATGCACATTGTGTATGGAGACATTACAGAAATGAGAAATCCTGATCCAGAAACTAAATTTTAATTGGAATAGGAATGTACACAATAATCGCTCTGTTCCAAGTCAGTTTCAATCAGTGCCAAATTTACAAGTTACAAGGAACTTAAACACAAATCAGTTCACAAATCCCTCATCATCCGAAATTGTTCAATCAAATTCATCATTTAGTTTGAAAACGAAACCACAAACTTATGATGGTTCAAATGATATTGGTGAATATTTGACACAGTTTAATTTGATCTCTGAGATAAATAACTGGTCTTACCAAGCGAAGTCGTTGTATTTAGCCAGTAGTTTATCAGGAAATGCTAGGTCCTTACTTAGTGAGTTGACAGAGATACAGAAAAGAGATTTTGATAGTTAAGTGGAAATACTAAGAACAAAGTATGGTACTAGAAATAAAGTTAAATTTTTAGAGCACAGTTAAAATCAATGACTAGGGGGAAAAATCAGTCAATTTCAGATCTTACTCAACACATCAAGAAAATTACACGACATGCTTACCCAGATGCAAACTCAGAAATGATCGAGATTCTGTCCTTGGATGGCTTCATTGATAGGCTGGAGAACTCTGAAATTAGATTGAGATTAAGAGAATGTTGTCCAAAAACTATGGCAGAAGCAGAAACTATTGCTGTTAGGTTAGAAATTCACCAACTGGCTGACAAGCAAAAATCAACCAATTAATGCTTTTAAAAGTGTGGAAACTCAGGGTTACTCTAAACCTACGTTAGAAAATGTGATCAATAAAATTGACACATTGACAGCTAAAATAGAAAAATTAGAATCACAGAAAAATCGTCAAATTCATCACAGAGAGCACACAGTTGAAGGTTTGAGGGAAACGGGAACAGATCAAGATGGGGGACCACAACCAGACTACAGCAGATGTAAGGTCCAGTAGTGATTCAGTCACCTAGCTAAGTGGCTGAGAATGGTTACTTTTGTGATGTGATGATAAATGGATTTCTTGTGTCTTGTTTGTGTGATCCTGGTGCAAGTGTTTCTATAATAAATTCAAGAATTTTAGAAAAATGGGAAAAAGATAGTAAACCTGAGATAAGTCCAGTAAATATAATGATGAGTACTGTTACTGGTGAAATCAAGCCTTTTCTTGGGAAAACAAAAGTGGATATAAAATTAGGAAATCATATTTTTAGCCATGATATGTTGGTTTCAGACATTGTACAAGATGGTATTTTTGGTATTGATTTCATGCAAAGTCATTAATGTGATTTGATCATAAGTAAATATTATATGTTAGTGAATGGGGACAGATTTCCTTGCTACATGAAAAATGATTCCAAACCTAAATCTAGTTGTTGTAGGGTAGTAATTACAGAAAAGATAGTAGTTGAACCAAATACAGACACGATAGTTCCAGGAAACGTTTTACATCACATAGACAGAAATGTGTGTTGTTTGTTGGAGGGTACAGAAAGTTTTATGCAGAATACTGGTTTAATGGTAGCTAAAGTGCTGGTCAATCCTAACAGTTGTACTGTACCTGTGAGATTAATTAATTTGACAGATAAACCAGTTACAGTTTTAAAAGATACTACAACTGCAAAACTGGAAAATGTTGAAATTGTTGACACAAAGGTAGTTTATGCAGTAGAAATAGGAAAAAGTCAGAAAAATAATACTTTGCCTGAACATTTAACAGAAATGTTACAAAAAATCTTCTACAAACTTAGATTCTGATCAAACTGACATTTTGAGGATTTTTTTAATTAAATATCAATATGTTTTTAGTAAAGATTCTGGAGATATAGGTCATACATCTTTGATAACTCTAAACATTGATACTGATAAGGAAAAACCAGTTAAGAAATGTCCTTACAGAATTCCTTTATTCAAGAGAAAAATTGTTGAGCAAGAAATACAGAACATGGAAAAAGATGGTGTTATAGAAAAATGTTCACATAGTCCTTGGAATGCTCCAGTGGTGTTAATTGCTAAATCTGACAAATCAGTTAGGTTTTGTTGTGACTATAGAGGATTGAATGAGGTTACAGTTAAGGATTCACAACCTTTACCTAGAATTGATGACAGTATTGAGGCACTGGCAGGTTCAAAATGGTGGTCTTGTTTAGATATGAAATCATGTTATCGGCAGATAGATATAGATGAAGAAGATCGTCACAAAACAGCTTTGTCTATACCAGGTGGATCTCAATGGCAATGGAAAATTAGCCTTTGTTTTATGTAACTTTTACAAGGTTGATGCAAATGGTTTTTGATGTTTTGTTATGGTCCACAGTCATTATCTATTTAGATGATATTATCTTCCATTCCTCTTCATTTGATGATCAATTAGTAAGGTTAGAGATTATACTTGAAAGACTCAGAAAAGCTAATTAAAACCATAACCCCAAAAAGTGTATATTGTTCCAAAAAGAAGTTATATTTTTTGGACATAAGATAAACGAACATGGTGTAGGAACAGATCATATGAAAATTGAGGTCATAACAAATTGGCCAATTCCTACAAATGCAAAGGAAGCTAGACATTTTATACAATGTATCTTTAGCAAGTTATTACAGGTCATATGTTTACCAGTTTGCAAGTATAGCCAAACCCCTTCATGAATTAGCAGAAACAAATAGAAAATTTATTTAGACTGATGATTGTCAACAATCTTTTCTTAGAATACAGGATGCTTTGATTAATGCTCCAATCTTATCCTTTCCAACAGATAATGATCTATGTATCATGGACACAGATGTCTCATTAGTAGGTCAAGGTGCAGTTTGTTCTCAGTTAATTGAGGGCAAGGTGAAAGTTATTGGATACTTCAGTAAATGTTTTACTAGAACATAGAGAAAATATTTTGTTACAAGAAGAGAATAATTAGCAATTGTTAGTGCTTTGAAACATTTTCACCATTATGTATATGGAAAACATGTTATTATAAGAAGTGATCATTCAAGTTTGAAAGGGTTTTTGAATTTAAGAATGTTGAAGGTCAGTTAGCAAGATGGTTAACATCTGTAAGTGTTTATGATTTCACCATTGAATATTGAGCTGGTAAACTGCATTCCAATGCAGATATTTGTCAAGACGTCCATGTGTTGATGGATGCAAATATTGTGATAGATTAGAAATGAAAAATGATCCTTTAGTGGCTTCTGTGCAAGCAACAGAGTTAAACCCAAATCGTGTGTTAAAGGAAAAACAGAATTCAGAAAATGATATAAAATTGAAGAGTAGTTCTCAGAACAGTGTTTTAAAGTTACACACTGTATTTGGTCTTTTAGTCATGTTGTATATGTTTGGTGGTATTTAAACAGTAATAGTATTCATACTATGTTTTGTAATTTTGGAAGTAAAAGATGAATTGTCCTGGATAGAAAGATTGAAATGGATAGTGTCAGTTTTATGTAGATATGGGAGTTGTATTCTACAAGAAGTATGTGTTGATTATCAGGTTATACCGAGGGTTAACAGTTCTATTACAGTTAGCCATAACTTGAATAAGTTAACAGGTGATAGAAAGAATGATTTTACTCGACTAAATAAGTATGGAAAGTGATAAAAGAAGTCAAGTTACAAAGAGTGTAATATTTTACAGCTAGATAATGCTTGTCAGACAAATAATAGAGATGTTGTTTTGATAAATTGCTGTTGATATTCCAAGTACAAGTACATGTTCAAATAAGAGTCAATCTACAAGTAAAGATGATGATGGTAGGATAATTGACGAATTAGATTTAGTACAGATACAAGACAGTGATAGAAATTTAAAGTAAGTGAAAGATATGATTTTAGAAGGTGTAAAACCTACATGGCAAAAAGTCTCAAAATATGATGTTGATGTAAATTATAATTGGGCAAAATTGGCTTCAATGGCTGTAAAAGGCAATGCTTTGTATAGGAAATGGGAAGATGAAAACTGTAAAGATGTATTTAAGTTACTTATTGTAATACCAAAGTCATATAGAGACACTGTTTTGAAACATTTACATAACAGTAAGACATCAGCTCATTTGGGTATAAAGAAAACACTAAGCAAAGTTAGAGATAGGTATTTCTGGTACGCTTTGAGAAAAGATGTAGAAAATTTGTGTAAGACATGTGATGTTTGCAGTAGTAGAAGAGGTACCTTACGAAAACCTAAAGCTCTTTTAAAATCATATAATATTGGTTATCCTTATAAAAGAATTGCAATTGATTTTACGGGTCCATTTGTAAAAACAAAAAGTGGAAATAAATATATGATGGTTGTAGGAGATTTATTAAGTAAATGGACTGAGCATTATGCTATTGAAAATTAAGAATCTTGTACTGTTGCTTAAACCTTAGTGAATAAATATATAAGTAAATGGGGATGTCCATTATTATGAGATACAACACATAAGTACGGTTTACTTTATTAAGATATTATATCATACCTAGTAATTTGCAGATCTGGTTGAGGGATGACATTCACGTTCACGACATATGCCCCTTAAAGTAATTAAAGTAATTGAAATAATACACATATGAAGGGGTTTTACATTAATAATTTGAAAATTATCGGACAACACTAAAAATACATTGGAGAAACATAACAGGTGTTGGAAACAATAGTCTTTTAACATTGATTAATTTAAGAGTTAATGGGTTTTTAACATGCGAGTAACTGTGGTTGTTATAGAAGCAAACATCTACAAACTAATGCATTTATGTAATAATTTAATGTGTATTACTTGTATTTGTTTTACTTGTGTATGCAACCTTATCTCTAATGTGATCATAAATAAACATTTAAGGCAATAACACTAATATTAGTTTTAGTTAAGTACTCAGATAAAATATTTGGCGCACATAATTTAATGGACGGATTCTAGCTTTGATAAATCATTCTTTGTTATCATTGTAAAATATATATCTCCTGCTTGTGCTCTAGTTGTATTAAATAAATGTTGCAATAAGTAAGGAAACACGTTCTACTATGATTCTCAAATTTAAAACTGCACTGAATGTAACCTAAACAAATTGCGACTCGAGTCGACATCAATAGCAAAATTTCTTTAAGTCAAATTTGAGGTGTAAGAACTCAAACAAACAAACCCAGATATATCAAGCATACACACGACAATTGTTTTACAAAATTGACAATTTATATTATTATGGTCGCATGTTATGGTATAATTGGCATCACCTTACTAATCATAATACTAGCACGCAACATATATACCCTGGTAAAATATTCACCAAATTGACGATAAAGCACACGCATGATAAGCTCACTGATGGAATAATGTTACTAGACGTGATTTACCTGTGTGGTCGAAGAACACTTGTCGAACAACAAGGTGATGTACTGAAAATGAATTGAATGTTCATGTACTATATATATCAGTATAAATAATATATTGAGAAATAAGTTTGCGTTTGGACACCTATGAAAACAGGAAGCATAGATAATACGATGGCTTTAAACTACAATATACGATTAGTAGCTATATCCTTACTTTTCATTGGTTGTTATGTTTCAGAATACATATACATTTCTGAGTAAACTGCAAATATCGTAAAGGTAAATAAGAACAAAAACAAAGTAGTACAACGACTTTATCATGATATCACTTGTCATGATTAGCGTTTAATATCACGTTGAATAACGTTTTCATAAGATAAATTGATCCATTAACTACAATAACGACTAAGCAATCAAGTATCAATTATCATTATAATTATTGCACACCTGGATCATTTAAATGAATATGGCATCAACAACATTTGTTTGATATCATTGGTATCATTGTTAATATATTTTGTATAGTTTTGCTTCTCTGGCAATGTTGGATTTGTATATGATTTTACAATAAATTGTTCATGTTAACCGTTTATTTTTGCGTCAAACAAACTTTAGAATTGGCAATACAATCCATCGTATATACTGTCAATCATAAGAAACAAACATAAAAATAAACAAGTGCACAAATGTACATTCAAGATCCGTTACATATTAACACGGACGGGGAAAATGAAAATACTTCAGGTACAATCATTTAATGAAATAGTGTAGGTGACTGATACACAAACCATTCCTTTTGTACTAGTAATTATTAAATATGATACTTAATACCACAAAAATATTTACCAAGTGTATTATTTAACGACTGAGGCTCGCCGTCGAGAAAACATACCCCATCGTCGTAAATGAAACCTAAAACATAACAGCACACACATGCATTCAACTATTTAAACATATTTAAACTTAGGTATACATGTACCTGTCTGCTTCAAACTAACATCCAACATATGTTTAGTTTGTTTACTCTGAAGAAGGTATCATTATTTAATCCTTGAACTAGTATATAGTTAACCACCATAGTTAACCACGATAGTTAAGAATAGTTTAGTTCAAATATTAAACAATTACCCTGTTTGTTAGGTTCCACAGTGTGTATATATCCATAAATATACTAAATAGTTGTCAAATAAATAGATATTAAACACAAATAGACAAAATATACATTTCCAAAAGAAGCAGAAACATGTTTATATGTACTGATTAAATGAAGAGAGACAGCAGTAACGAGCAAGCATCGAAGGTAAGTAAAAGGTCTAAAACGTGGTTGGCATATTAAGTTTGTGTGGAAAAATTTTAATGATAGAGTAGTATAACGTTAATCAAACTTATACACATAAATGGCGGTTCATTTTACGTTTCAATGCATAGTATAGCATCATTCAGCCATATATAATGGCATGCTTATTGACAGACGTGCTGATGAACAGACCTGGATCAAATTTCCAAAACAAAAGAAGCATTAATAAAGCCCAAGTCAAACTGACAAAAAGGCAGAACAAATACAGACAAACAGCTCAGACAGTTCAGGCTCGTTTAGTAAGACAAATCAGCAGTACGATTGGAAAGAGAAACGCGCGAATCAGTAAGACAGATAATGTATTAAGATATACTAGCTCGACCTAAAACAAGAGATTGGAAAGGAAAATAGCTCACTTAATGATGGCAGGATTTCTGGTTCTGATCATAGCAAAAATAATCATATTGAAACGAAGGAAACAACAACATGCGACAGTACTTTCGACATAGCCGATTACACGATTATATGCAGGCTAACAATGAAATACAAGTTGCAATGAAGATGACACTAATTTAATGTAAACTCGTCTTACCTTGAACAGTGCTATGTCTTTGAATAGGCACACTTTGTCTAGTGCCATTTGGTTGATCTGTAATAAACATTAAAATTACATTGGAATGGCACATTTTAATAACATTAATTGGCGCAAAATACCAAAGAGGCATTTATGTCGACCAGATACTTGTATACGACAAAACAGTAAAAATAAATGGAGCATGCAGTTGACTTATTGACTGAAAACTGGTCGGGCAGACAAACATTTAGATAAACAATGTCACAGACAATAAGGCTATAAATACAAAAATAAAGGTTAACGAAAAGTCTCCTCACGGAAAAACCACGGTTTCACCATTATACCGGCTGAGTTAATTACATGCTTACAGTTGTTTTCATATTTACCACGATAAGCACTGCATGGCATTGTATTATGAAAGAAGAAGTGATTATATTGCAACACTATCACCACGTGCGAATTCGAACAATATTGCCAGAGGTGGTTAGTATTTACTTTGCGGGCCTACATGTACCATTAAACAGAAGGACGCTGATTAAAACCTGGCTGGGAATATTCAATCTTGTTGTAGGACATACCAAAATATCGTTTTGATGAATGAGTTTTGTGTACATTCCCGAATATTGTTTAATCGATGGAAATATATCGTTGGCTTAACGTTGTGGTATACGATCTTGTTTTTCTTGGTTACATCGATGTATACCTAAATTGTATTTGACATCACTTGTAAACACTCAACAAACCAGCAATACGAAATGGCTCAAACAATCGAATACACATGTAACGAGTTGGCACAATATAGCTAGTCCATAGAGTACGTTGCTTAAGTTGTTGTTTTGAGTTATAATTACTGATAAACACGTGTAAAATTAGTGTCTTTTTGATTCAGTACTTGCGTTTTTCATAATTGCAACTATATATGTATTATTCTTAAACAATATCGATCTAATTGAAATGCGTATTTTGTCACCAATGCAAAGATTGTTCAATAATATAGCTATTTTTAAACTTTCAAAATAATTATCAGTTAGGTATATTACAGGCGTTTAACATGATTGTGATAGAAAACTCCCATTTAAAACAAATTTGAATTATTCAAGAAAATTATTGGAAAAAAAGTCCGTATTATATTGTATCTCTGTACTAGGTTAATTTAAAGTTCGTAAATATCATGAAAGCATACATCTTACATGTAGTTGTTTTAAAAGATATAAATATACAAAAAGAAGAAATAAATAAAGCAAACATATTCTCCAATAATGAATGCACACTACACGTCATCAACAGGAAACCATTCTTAGATGGTCTATAGTTTATGGCGGTTAATAATGTTCATACAATAAGACAATGGACAAAACACATACCGAACCAAACCACAAATTAATGAGACCGGGCACACCTTATTGGGACGGTAATTGCAAACTATAACTTTTAGGAAGAGATCGACAGCCATAGTTTAAAAGTTGTTACAAAGCGTGAAACTTACTCTAGCAATTAATTTTGTCGGAAATCATATATTGTAAAAACAAAGGAGTACATGACTGTTCTGACATTTTGCCTTTCTGTGTTACTGGACTGGTTAATCATTGAAACATTCTAGGTATCAGCCTAGTCAGGCAATGTAACATGCACATTGATAACAAGTTCAGTTATTGTAAAATGCATACTGAAATACTAGTAAGCAATTTCCACGTACTAAGTGACAAAATGGTGGGTAAGTTTAATATGCAGCAAGGTAGAATGATCAGCCATAGTAACGTGCAGGGTGGAACACTGGTCGGCCATTTTATTTTACAGGGTTACAGACTGGTAAGTCAATGTAACATACGTGTAAATAGCAGGTCACTTAATGTAACTTTACAGTGTACGAGACTTGTGAGTCATTGTAACATACATATTTATATTTTGGTCAGACATTACAAAAGGCCATAGACTGGTCATGCAGAGTGCGATACAGGTCAGTAATTGCAACATGCAAGGAGACCGAACATTTACAGAATTGTAACTTGCAGGATGAAATACTGGCCCGTCACTGCAGGTCATTTATTGTTACATGCATGTTGACAGACTGGACAGATATGGTATAATGGGTTACAGAGTATCCAGTTATTGCAACATTCAGGGTCACAGACCGTCGAGCAATTGTAACATTACGGACGACTGGAAAGTTATTGTAACATGCAGAGTGATAGACTGGTCGGCCGTTATAGCATGCAGGATGACATACTGGCCAGTAAGTGTAACCTGTAGGTAACAGACTGGTCAGCAAGTGAAACTTGCAGAGTTACAGACTTTTCAGTCGTTGTTACATTCCGGGTTACATATTGGTCAGTCATTGTAACATGCAAAGTGGCATACTGGTCGGCTATTGTAACATGCTAAGTGACCATACGGGCATTTGTTTTAACATCCATGGTGACAAAGCGGTCGGGCATAGTATAAAACATGGTAACAGACAAGTCATTTATTGACAAATGCAATTTGCAAGGTCAGTCATTTCAACTTGCAGGGTAACATACTGATTAGCCATTGTAACATGGGTCATATGCAGGTTAGTCTTGGTAATATGCTGGGTTACAACCTTGTCTGTGATAGTTACTTGTAAGGTGACAAAATAGTCATTCAAAGAAACATAAGTGCTATAGACTTGTAGACCAATGTAACAACCATTTTGAAAATTGGTTAGGCATTGTAGCATACAATATGACCAACCGATCAGTCATTGTAGCATGCACAGTAACACACAGGTCAACCATTGTAACATGCAGATATATACACTTGTCAACCATTGAATCATGCTGAGTTACATATTTGTCAATCATTGTTTAATACATTGAGACATGTAAAGTCAGAAAGTGTTACATGGCCATGCATGGCAACATACAGGGAAAACGATTGACCCGTCATTGTAAAATACAGGGAGACAGATTTGTCAGTAAATGTAACAAACATCGAGACCTTATGGCCAGGCTGTATAACATACAGACAGACAGACTTGTAAGTCGTTATATCATGCAAAATTGTCTCTTTTGATATTAGTGTAACATGCAGGGCGACACCCTGCTCAGCCCTTTTATCATGCAGACTGACTGTTCATTTATTGTAACATAATATTAAGCCAGTGCAACATACAGGGTGACACAATGAACAGCCTTTGTATCATGTAGAGAAACATACTGATACTCTTAGTAAATTATATTGTGTGCCAGACTAATCAGTAAATAGTAAAGTGATATACTTGTCAGCCATTGTAACATAGAGTGTTACATATTTATTAGCCAGTTTTATATGAATGCTACCATACTGGTGATTTATTGTATATGCAGATTGACATACTTATCAGTCATTTTAACATGCATAGTGACACACTGGTAAGTCACATAAACATACAGGGTGACGGAATAGTCAATCATGGTAACAGGCAAAAAAACACATAATTCTATGCTTTTGTAACATAAAGTATGACAAACGTGCTATCCCTTTCAATACGGAAGGTAAAAGACTTGTCAGCTATTGTTATATAAAGGGTGAAAGACTGGTGAGGCAATGAACAATTCAGAGCGACATGCTGGTTAGCCATTGTATTTTTCAGGAGACAGATTTGTAAGTATTAATAACAAGCAGATAAGCACCCATTGTCACTTACAGGGGAACAGACTGGTAAGTCATTGTACCATGCAGTGTGTTATACTGGTCATTTTCTGTAACGTACAGAATGTCAGACTGGTCAGTTATTGTTCTATGCAATGTGACAGACTGGTCAGGCATTGTAGCATGCATGGTTACAGACTAGTTTGCCATCGTAGCATACAGGGTGCCATTTTGGTCAGTTATTGTAGCATGCATGGTAACATACATATTGACAGATTGGTCAGTCAGTGTAAGGTGCAAGCAACATGACATACAAGTCAGTCATTGTAACATGCAAGGTGGCATACTGTCATGGTAACAAGAAATGTGAAAGACTGACCGGCCATTGTAACAACTAGTGTGAAAGGGCGGTGAGCAGGTTGACATATTAGTAAATCATTGTCACTTGCAGGGCGACCTACTTTTCATCCATGCTAAACTGTATAGTGACAAACGTGTCAACCAGTGATACATAAAGGGTTGCGGACTGGTCATATATTGTAGAACAAACAGTGACAGATTGGTCATTGATAAATACTGGTTGAAAAACTGGTCAGACATTGTAACATCCAGGGTGACATTCTAGTCAGTCATTGTAACATGCATATTGAAATACTGGTCATCTATTTTAACATGAAAGGTGACTGACTATTCAGTCATGTTAACAATCAGGGTTACACATGGTCAGACAGTATAGCCTGTAGTGTGACAGGCTGATGCCTCTTTTAAACATGCAGAGTGAAATATTGGTCAACCAATTGAACATACAGAGTGGAAGGCTAATCAGCCATTGTAACATGCAAGTTGACAAACTTTTCAGCCATTGTTAAATAAAGAGTGACTGGTCAGTCATGGTAACTATACAGTAACTTGCCAACACTAGCAACATTAGGGTGACAGAAAGCACCGTCGTTGTAACATGCAGAGCATCATACCGTTATCAGTAAACTAGTGTGACAGACTGATCACTGAGTGTAACATGCAAAGTGACATATAGTCTGATATATTTTTTAGGCATTGTAATATGCATTCTTTCAAGTTGGTCAGCTTTTGCAACGTTTAGGCTGTCAGACTTGTCAGTCATTGTAACGAGGAGAGGTACATACTGTTCCGCCATTTTTACATAATTTGCGACAGACTGGTGAGTATTTAGGGTGAAATACTAATTTGATACTGACTGATTGTAATCTATATGATGTGTAATTTGATTTTTAATGTTATCCATATATACACTTACCTACACATCATTGTTAACAACATTAACTAAATGTTTTGGTTGTCTAAAAACGAGTAACTTTTTAAATGATAAAAACGAAAGTAGAAAGGCATATTGTTTCATAAAATTCACTACATTGTCATGTCCAATGTTCGAATTGCGTGAAGTAATAAAGCATCAGCACGACAATGACGGAAACTATATAATTTCGATGTAATAAACTCGGAAATAGCTTATGAACACATTTAAAATATCCCAGACCTGTTTCCGCCATGTTGGTTTTAGACACTGTTCCAAGATAACTGGGTCAAGGTTATATAGAAATTATTTTAATATGGCGTTTTAAAATAAAAACAAATGCTATATGATATTTTGAACATTAAAGCAATAAGCAAAATTAACATGTTATAGTGTTTTGTTTTTTTTGCTCTTTTACACACACAAGTTTTCTTTCATTGAGAACAGAAGCGCAACTTCGATAAGGAAAACAAATGAAACATTTCAAAGTTGTTTCCCTTGTTCTGGTATCAGTATTATTATATACCTAATTATAGTATCCAATCAGCTGCCGTCATGTATACCACTTGACCGTGTATTGTTTCACCATAAATATATAGCGCATCCGTCAAATATCATTCATATTGTAAGTTCCGATTAAGACGATCAATTCCGAATCCACGCAATGTATTTTTAAATATGAATTATGCAAATCACCGTAATAGGCATATTATACAATATTTTTATAGCGGTGTGTACAATACCGTGATATATTTAAACTCGTACAAGTAGTTTATATTCACATTCGACCAGCCTTGTGTCATTTAATGTGTATTGGCTGTGCACTTATCAAAATACAACACCGCATCGCACACAGCTTTGTTAAATAACATAAACTTAGTTTAAGCATATATTTAAAATATGTATTATTAAAACAGACGAAATAAAACGTAACTTTTTGTCAAACACATAAAATTACTTGATATTGAGTTCAATTTTGTTTTAATCGTTCGGTCATAATAATAAAATTAGAGACAAAGTAAATATGTTACCGCTCTATGTTGTCGTCCTGGAAAGTGGAGCGTTTAATTCAGCCATCTGCAAAAAAAAATCCTGTGACAATACTGGTGACGTTCTCAGTGTTTTTTCGCCAAAGGTTAATCATGTCCGCTTATACCAAATGTATAAGTTTGTTAAATGAACTATTTTATTCAATAAAATGATTGTTAACTTTTACTATATACATGGTCATGTATAAGTCCATGCTTTGGTATCAGAAAACCAATATTTTTATTACAATATAACGTTTATTATATGAAGTTATAATGTTCCTGTGACCGACCAGTGCAATGCTTATCGCTTCTCACTTTGAGAGGTCAGACAAATCTCTGTAGACGACCTCTACATACAGTTATTGTACAGTTATTTAAAAATAACGAAATCTCTGAGGTATGAAATTATTTTGTTTTTAAATAAATTTGCATGTAAGTTTCAAAATAGTTTGTCGAATATTTAACCTAGACCACAATGGCGCATAGATCAAGGTCGTTATTACTATTTTAAATCCAAAGCAATACATTTGAAGCGTCATAAGTTAACAAGACTTACATATGAAGAAAATGTTAAGAGTATTCCTTGTTGTTGTTTTACAAGCTTTTGGGGTAACATACCAAGCTGTCATTTTTAGAAAGATGGGTACACAGTTTGTAAACTTTACTGTTGAATTTTCATTTTTTTTTTGTACCTACCATATGACCTACCAGAATAGTATCTCCTCTTTGTAAATAATATTTCTTATTCACAGATGCTCAGTCTTTACAATTTATGCATGTCCGTTTCTGTCATATATGCATTTTTTATTTCGCCGAAACATTAAGGTACAACTATTTAACACGTCAAACACGTTCACGTGTCAATTGGAGTTAATGTCACGAATCAATATAATATACTCCATCACAAGAACATTTAATTAACTTGTAATTGTCATGTCTTTTGTCTTATAGTATTCATACTGAATTAAAACATGTAACGGTAACAAACATTCCCCTTTTTGCAAGAGAGATATTCTTCGTTAGTCGTTAAATATTAGGTAGACGTGTATTGGTAAATGTTTAAATTATCTTTTTTTTGCGGCCAATACTGACTAGATAATAGCACAAAGCGTTAAGTACTAAACATAATTTGGAGTCGATGGTTCTCCACAAAAGCAAAAATGTGATTTGATTTTTCAATGGATAATCACGCAATTATAAATTTACCGCGATTTTTAAATTAACTTATTGAAACCAATTATATGAAAATAACGTCTCGAAGGACTCTTAGGTAGTCCTTGTAAGGAGAACACTTCTCCCAATGTCAACCCAATGTCAGTATACGTTAGGGTAATCGTTGAAGGGTATGAATTTAGTGTACATGTATCTGCAAGATAATGTATTGAATAATCAAAGAAAACATTCAATAATTTTAATCATCTTACATCTCACGCGTCTTTCTTACCTTAGAGACAAATGCATAACATGTTTCAAAATAATCAATTTAATATAACAATTATTTACGGTTCTATTATTCATAAAACAAATAAAACAAATAGAAAACTTATTATCTCACACAACGTTCTGTTTCGAATTGAATAAATGTACAAAACGCAAAAGCAACACAATACAGTGTATACAATAGAATAAATCAAGCAAGTACATTGCATTTTCTCTGTTGGCATTTGTTTATGTCTCGAATACGTTGCTTTGTAACGGAAAAAATATCAGCAAAATTGGATTGGAAGAAATGCTGTCATTGATGTTTGCATAAAATGAAGTTGGAAACAACATGCGAATTAAACTTTTATGATGTTTGATAATATAAAATAACACAAATTTTGTTTGTATTTATATATTTAATAATTTGAAATACTAAACATTTAAAAACATTTATAATAGCATTGTACATGCATTGTTTTAATATGTGATTTAAAACCCTCTTGTCAATAGTATTACATATAATATTCGCCATTCTAATTCCCGCGGTTACCTTTTTCGATGGAAATTCCATGAAAAAAATACATACCAAACCCCATTTTTAACATTATTTAAGCGAAAATCATCAAACAAGTGTGGCCTGGATTTTCCGAGGAAAAGAATAAGAAGATAAACTGACCCCTAATTTACAGTTAAGAGTACGTGTAGACACTGCGACAAATCTAAACAAACACCATTTTAAACAAAACTGTCTTTTAAAAAGACAATTATCGTTTAACAATACTATAAGTTTTACAAGTAATAGATCTGTCACCTGACTTATTGAACCCAGATTTGTATTTCGCTGCTTCTGGACAACTTAAGTTTCAATCTTTATTATCCCCCGCCAGAGGCGGAGGGATATTGTTTTTGCGTTGTCCGTCCGTCCGGCTGTCCGTCCGTCCGTACGTCCGGCACTTTTGTGTCCGGAGCCATATATTGGAAGTGCTTTGGTGGATTTCATTGGAACTTGGTATGAGTATAAATATGGATAAGACGATGATGCACGCCAACTGGCATTGTACACCATCTGTTAATAACGGAGTTATGGCCCTTTGTATCTTGAAAAAAATGCTTTTTACTATAGGCACTTTTGTGTCCGGAGCCATATCTTGGAAGTGCTTTGGCGGATTTCATTGAAGCTTGGTATGAGTATATATATGGATAAGACGATGATGCACGCACAATGGCATTGTACAACATCTGTTAATAACGGAGTTAAAGCCCTTTGTATCTTGAAAAAATGCTTTTTACTATAGGCACTTTTGTGTCCGGAACCATATCTTGGAAGTGATTTGGCCGATTTCATTGAAACTTGGTATGAGTATATATATGGATAAGACGATGATGCACGCCAAATGGCATTGTACAACATCTGTTAATAACGGAGTTATAGCCCTTTGTATCTTGAAAAAATGCTTTTTACTATAGGCACTTTTGTGTCCGGAGCCATATCTTGGAAGTGCTTTGGCGGATTTCATTGAAACTTGGTATGAGTATATATATGGATAAGACGATGATGCAC
>VMBQ01004767.1:22651-62236 GCA_007657795.1 Dreissena rostriformis
GATGGTTCATTCACAGTTATATACCCCGTACTTTCACCGCAACACATCTCGACGTGGGAACAATGTTTTACATACACAGAATGGACAACTTTACATACATAAACACTTATTCACAAACATGAAACCATAGTTGTATCAGGGCAGGATCCGATAAGGATTCTAAACTACCCTCACACTATGTTAGAAACACCGTGGAAATCCGTTGGATCTAGAAGATACAGTGAAATTATACATATTTTTGTTTATTAACAGGGAGATAATTTTATTTCACAACAACGTTATTTCCTATTTCCGGGATCTATTAATAGATACTCGTTCACAGTCGATAATTTATATATAGGGAGAAAGATGTGTGTGAAGAACCAGATACACAGACATACAAACAGACATACATATTCCCATTTGAGACCTCGGCGTGTGCGCCTAGCTAAAGTGCAGAATGAAGCCTATAAAAAGATGGTTCATTCTCAGTTATATACCCCACCCTAATACCGCAACATATCTCGACGTGGGAACAATTTTTTACATACACAGAATGGACAATTTTACGTACATAAACACTTATTTAGAAACATGAAACCATAGTTGTATTAGGGCACGATCCTATTAAGATTCTTAAATACCCTAACACTATCTTAGAAACACCGCGGCAATCCGTTGGATCTAAAACATACAGTAAAATTATGAATATTTTGTTTTTAACAGGGAGATAATTATATTTCACAACAACGTTATTTCCTTTCTCCGGTATCTATTAATAGATACTCGTTCACAGTCGATAATTTGTATATAGAGAGAAAGATGTGTGTGAACAACCAGATACACAGACATACAAACAGACATGCATATTCCCATTTGAGACTTCGGCGTGTGCGCCTAGCTACGGTGCAGAATGAAACATATATACTGTGAAATCCCCATCCCCCAAAAACATTGCCACAATCTTTCGTAGTAAAACATATACCCGACGTCGTAGAGAAACGGACTACGCTTTGACGTCGTCAGCCCCCAGTGAGCTCGTGGAAACTTTACTGACCTGCAGCCTGTGTCGGAATTTTGCAACGATGCCTCCAACAATGAGGCCCTGGAGACGTATCTTCAAACGTCGCGACCCGGGGTAGAAATTAAAGACGGTTGCAACGGTAGTTGACTTCTTCCGTGCCGTGATTCTGGCTTCTCGCTTCTTGTTCCCAAAGATCATCCGCATCATCCGTCGTCATATATACATATAGCACGTACCACAGGTTATTCGCCATTTCACGTCTCAATTAATATATTTGATCGTCGATGGCACAGGGGCGACGCAAACAGCATTCACATCGGTCGAAAGGAGTTTGAAGGGCATGGCAAATAAATATGTTAGTGTACATAAATCGTGATCAAAAACCTTTGGACATAGTGTGTCAAAACGTGCTCCTGTGTTGTTGAGTTAACATCATTTGTTCAAACTATTTTTCTTGTTATTGTATTGTCGATTTAATTGTAGAGTTTAAATTTAAAAAAAAATGATTATTAAGTATGTAGGTATTCACTTTTTTGATTGATGGTATGTACCGGTTTAAAACAAAAAGACGAATAAAATCAGTGCATATTTCTGTCTTTGCGCATATTCATCAGTATGTTAAATGTTTGCCACGCAATATGTTCATGTTCGCACCGCCCTTGCATACACATATATGAATTCAATATTTGACCAAATGAACTTAGCAATATAAAAGCGCAGGCTTTTTTTCTAACAGAAACGTGAGAGAGCATCCGCGGTTCAGTGGTGCCAGAACTCGTGTATCTTAGGTTCATTTATCAGCTTAACCACATCCTATTAAGTATATTTCATGAGATGTTCAACAGAGTCTTAGTGGACTAGGTGCTTCACGCGGGGAACTAAAGACTTATGGTCGTCTCTGAAACGATACGTCCCCTGTATTTCGCATTTCCGTGGACGATGGCTATATTCGAGAAACCAATTGCAATCCGAAGAAATCAACGCACACACACACACACACACACACACACACACACACACACACACACACACNCACACACAAGCACACGCACACACAAGCAGCACGGAGGTCAGCTTCCGACCTCGTAGATCGGATATCTTTACTTCTATTTTGATGTTATTACAAAATATTGATAATATACCAGGGACTTACACTAAAACTCATCTTCTTGCGACGAAAAATCCATGATAGAAGGATCCTTCAATTTCACCCAAGGGTCGCTATCTGTCAATAATACAAAAGCCTTATACCTTCGTAAGAAGACTTTATATAACTGTCTTCAGGTTATATCTTTAGTAAAGTGTAGTTATAAAAGAAATGTACTCATATGTAGTGGTCGTACGTGTAGCAAGTACTTTCGGTATAAATTGTGACACACACAATTCGTCGAATCGAAACAATAAAACTAACAAGAAAATTATCTTTCTCCGATCAATAATTAGCAACTAATCCATCGATTGGTTTGGACCAGTGAATTAATGATAATTAAATATTTTTTAAACTGTGACCACTGTGTGTATGGAATTGGTTTGAAAATGATTATAAATGGATCATCTTTGTTTGTAAAAGTAGATGTGTTTTATTTAAAACAAAAAAGCGTCTGCAATGATACATCTATTGAGCATTACCTCACGAATATGAGATGAGATAAATGGCCTTCACAACACCATTCTCACCTTCGTGACAAGGTGAATGTATAATCAAAGATAACGTCTCGTAAGACGGTTAACGATGTTCAGACTAAAGGCATTTAAAAAGAAAATCACTATAATATCCGTAAATGCTCAAAATCAACTAGTACTTCGTCAAACAAAGTTAGACCATTAAAAATCAGTGTTTCTTATAGCAATAGCCAATATTTCAACGCTAGATCACACTGTTCAATCGACTCCAGCGACGACTGTGGATCAAGAGACGACTGAGATACTGTATACATGTCGGTCGAAAGCGAAAGTATTTCCCTATTTTTTATATTTTACGTATTGGATTGATTAAGCAGGTTTGAGTGTGTTCTTTGAGAGCCTAAGTAAGAAGGACTTTGTGAACGTTCTCCCTACCTTCCTAGCTGCTTACTATTTTAGAATAAGGTAGTGTTTTAAAATTAGAAGATAAAAAAACTATTCATTGGGTGTAAGATGTGTTTGTAAATCAGGGGAGGTAAATCACGTTGATAAAAATGTCCCTTTTGACCCCCCCCCCCCCACCAATACCCGTCAAAGGTGGCTGATAAAGTGAAAACGTATCGCTGGGGGAGGTAATCACATCCAATAATATTATCCTACCTGACCTAGTCATAGCCTTAGATTCTAATGGAATGTCTGTGTTGCGTTCATTACGTGTTCGTTTCTTTTGGTATCATTGATGATCAAATAAACAGTTCAACGCTTAAAAGCGTCACGTTGGGTCATATAGGACTAAACGTGCATCAATTAATAAGCAAGATCAACATGAGCTAAGAAAAGGCCGCATTTGATTTTAATGATACCGAATCTGAGGGCAAGTGATCAGTTCAAGTTTAACATAAATTCAAATACAATAATAATAAGCGATCTCTTTTCACTTGACACAACACAACTGTTTTCGGTGTATCGTATTAATTTCAAACTTCGGAAAATGTGTTGCACTTTGTTAGTTGTTCGCCAGCGAAGAACTAAAATTACGAAGAAAAGCTCCAAAGCCTAAATTACCCAGTGTAAGCGGGTTACATTTTACTGTCAGCATATATTACACAGAAATATCGTTCACTCTTATATTTGTTAATTATTCATAAGTTATAAATCACGATTGCAAGCACAAACTTATTGTTTTGTTTAATATTCAATATACATTGTAAACAATAGCTTATTATATATAACCTTTGACTAAAATCAAACTTTAATAGTTTACGAAAGTCATTTCGATTCATGTTCGCATTGTACGGAAAACGAAAATAATATGGAGTTAAACACTTTTGTATTATGCTATTTGATGTGACCAAGAGCCAGTCGTGACCTACTATGCTATAATTATATACAGTATTCAACACACGATCATGAATATTCATTAAGGTGTGGTTTGCGGAAAAGTAGAGCAAGGCGACACTCCGAGGCTATATATAAATGTGAAATGATTCGATAACGCGTAACCCGTCTGATCGTATGAATATTATGATGAACTGCCGCGTTTAAAAATAGATTGTAAACATACCAATTACGTGGAGATCACTGTATCATAGTAAATATTGAAGCTTTTTTACAAGGCATAACATAAACATAATTTGTCTGATTATGTAGTTATTTACCAGAATTGTGTTCATTACTTCTACTAAATTCGGCGGCTACTACAAATGTAACTCATTGTCTTGTTATATAATTATCATTATAAGTTATTAAAGCAAGTCGCCGAGACTGCACGTGTCCTAAGACCGGCGCTAAACAAGGATGGGGGCCGCTACCAACTCTCAAACACCTGGGACCGTACGTTAACATCGCTCACCCCGATAATTAGCGGTGTTAATGGTTCCCAACAGTAGAAATCATTTTGCTGATAAAATCCGTAGTACACGGACGAAAGCTACAAGTATGGCTTTCAATATGTAGTCTGTATAATTTGACAGTCAAACACTTATTGGAATATGCATAAGCTGTTCATAATTTGAAGAAGATACTTACCATCTGGAATGAACTTTATAATTTATGGCTTAATTTGATTTTATTAAATGGCGGTTAAAAGAACTGTCACCATACATTAGGTACAATTATTCACGATGCTTGTACTCGAATTAGGAGACGTATAAGTGATAACATTAATGAAATCTAAGATAGAATTTTCTTATTCGGTGTTAATTTGGTTTCGGTACGAAATTCATCAAACAACTTCTTATACAATTGGTTAAATGTTCAAGTAAATAGGTTCAAGGACATTGATGGTTAATTTGGGTTCAGTAATAATTCTATTTTAACCCTTAAAGCCCCATTAACACTCAAAATCAATCGTAAAATATTTCATAAAATAAAGTTAACCCATACAAAATCAGTGATTCTTATAGCTATAGCCAACATTTCAACGCTAGATGTGGTCTGGTAACATAGATTTAACAAGATACAAAATGCTTTTTTTTTATTTTGTTGTGGTACAATATATTCAACTCATGCTCATGCACCATTTTAGTGTTCGTGTGTCGTATGAATTTATATCGTTGTGGTAAATTAAAATGGAACATATTGTTTACAAAAACAAATCATGTTTGATTTCATTTTTTAATATTTTACTGTTCAACAAGCTACATTAGAATGTTCCACTATTTCGGTATTTCTATTAGTAAATATGCTTATGAATATTTAATTAATATTCATAATCAAGACTAGATGTTGCTCTATAATTTTCAGACGAGGACATTTATTTTGTGAATAAACACTATCTGAAAACATACACGTGAAATAAAAATATTGCACAATGTTTATTGTTCATTATATATAACGTTTTGTTTATTTGTAAGCCTTTAGAAATCCAAAATTATTTGTGTAATGCAATGTCGTTTAGACTGGCAATTGACCAACGTCATTTTACTTGGGCCACGTTAAACGCAATTCAATACAAATAACATGTAAACTATACATTATTCGCCCCGAATGGTTGAAGAAAATTTGAACTATACCAATACAGCATATTTGATATTAAAAAACAAGTCAAAGATTCTGTTTACTTGTTATTTCCCTTTCATTGTTCCGAATTTGTGCACACCTGACAATAACAGAACAGTTGATCAAACATTTGTATGTTAAACATAAGCACCATAGGTGCCAACTTGTAATTTTATTTATATTTGCAGTTAATGGACAAAGATAAGGTCTTCATATCAAAATAAATACTATGAACATTAGATATAATCAGCTGTTTTAACATCTACAAACAATGAATTCCCGCTAAAAAAAAATTTTTAATAATTTCATTCAAACATGTTAAGATTATTAAATCAAACCTTCACATCAATAATTGTATTTATACCAACACAGAATTAAAAAAAATGCATTATAATAATGTATAATATAATTATATGTCAATGGCTTACTAACAAATTATCAGTACTCTGAGATTCTGAACGTTACAGAAAAAAAATTGCTTTGATGCGTAATAACATTTTTTAAGTACATGAGATATTAACAATACAACCTGTAAAAACAAAATATACAACAATGTGAATGTTTCAAAGTTACGTTCATTTGACGTGCATATAAAACAATACGAATAGAAATAATAATGTACCAGTATAATGGTAAAAAAATTGAACACATTGCGTTGAACAAAACTTGTTAATTGAACACAGAGGGTGATAATGTCGGATAGTATTGTGTGTTTTTAATTGCATAATTGTTCTATTACTTGAGATTGAATAAACAGTAAAGCGTTGATTTAGAATTGCGTCACATGTTCGTTATACTTAAGTTAAATTCAATAATCATACAAGTTAGAGTCTTGCTTTCTGATAAAAGTGCTAATGATGTTAACACATATCCAAGCTTAGTGGCGTCTTTTATTGGTCAAGTGAGCGACTCTCTGGAAAGAAAACAAAATATTATAAAAACAAATATTGAAAACATCGATTCATAGTTGACATGACGGGAGCAACAAGTTGAATCTTATACAAAAATGAAACCGTCCGAATGAAAAATAAATTAAATAAAACAGACTATTGAAAACGAGAGGAGTGTCATAAGTCATTGGTCTCGCACATGATATTTCGGCGAACTAAATTGTTTTCAGCAGCTGCCGAGTCATTATTAGAACACATATTCTCGGAAGTTTCATGAATTTGCTCAGAGGCTTTGACTTAAAGGCTGTTCGCAATGTTTCGCTATAGCCACAGGAACACCCATACACACACAACACTCAAGTAGACATTTTTTTCAACGGCTTAAATCCATTTTAATAAAATGCACCCAGTGTGGTCCAGTATATAATGTGACGTGTCAAACACCTTTTTTGAGTTCAGAGATTGTATTAAGTTTTAAAATTTTACACATCAGGAAAACTAGTTAATCAATTTAGAACCAACGGGCCTGATTTGAACTTGAGACCAAAATAAAATGATAGTTTTTAAGTTTTCGCTAGAACCAATAAAGGAAAATAGTACCTGAATACAAGTTTGACTGCAGAGAGGTAATTTCTAACAGCTGAGTAGAGCACCACTTACATGCACAACACCAAATATCTGGGCTATGCGGTTTGATATATATATATAACATTATATATAATATATATATATATATATATATATATATATATATAAGCAAAACAAGTTACTGCAAGTTTGGGGCAACTTTGAAACCAAAGACACGATTTTCTTTGTACAAAGCCGCGTACGAAGTAACATTCCACAAACAGATCCTCTGTGGTTTGATAGTTTCATACTTATAAAAGAAAAACGAATAACCCATAGTGCGGAGCTAGTTTTGACCAAATAAACATGATTTAAAAAAATGCAAGATGAATACAATGCGATCTTACTTGCAAAACACCAAACTTCTTTTCCTTGCAATTTTAGAGGAGTTTTAAAATTTTCAATAAATACATAAACATGGAATCAAGTTATCTCAGGATGTGGACTATTTTGACCCGATTGGTATAATTTGAATATAGATGACCACCGTATTATATTACATGCAAAATACCCCATTTCTGTTTCTTGAGATTACAAATGATATTTATTCACTATGAACATAAAACGAAAAAAAGCAAGTAAATAACAGGGCGGCGCCAGTTTAACCGAATTGTCAAAAAAGGATGTTAAATGTCAAAAACGAAACATCTGGGCCTTTCGTTTTCATTGGAGAGTGCTGATGTTGTTTACGTTATTCATATATGGGGAACATGATAACACCAGAACGCGGCCAATTTACAAAACAATTACGGGAAGTGAATTGAACAATCTTAGTAAAGGAAGACCATACGATGTCCCATGCAAAAAAGTACGCTCTTGGGCTTTAGAGAAAACTATTTTCAAGTCATTTGGATTATATGTAAGTATTTATCATATGACCTTGAAAGCGTTCCTGTTTATGGGTAAAGATTTGAAAACTCAAAAAAAAAGAACTTCTAGACGATATAACGTTTGTGGTTTCAAGCTAGACGATGTTTTAAGTGTGTGTGATGATCATTTATATAAAGTTTAGACCGGCTTCGTGCGTCAGAAGGAAAATACGTTTGATGAAAAGGTTAACGCTCGAACGAACGCGGGACATCCCGACACTCTAAGTTATTTCTTATTCAATACTTTTTTATTTTGCAAAAATGCAAATAATGCCCTTATTTGTGTATTTATTATCAATATGATCACACATAATATACTTTGATAGACCTTTTAAGGGAAATTGGTAATACATGTACTTATATATATATATATATATATTAAGTTAAACACGATTTACCCTAATGATCTGAACATAAATGCACAACATTAAACAGTGATAGTATTGGTTCTTTGTATATTTAAATATAATTAAAATATGTTTTAAAACTAAAAAATAATAATTTTAGATTGAAATCTGTCCATATTTACATTTTTTTTAAATAGCAAGCTACCAGGCGCAAAAACGATGTATTTATATGGTAATGCACGATATTTATATGCTTTAAAGCAAATAATAAATATAGTGCGTATGCATAAATGTAATTTTAAATAAAATAATAACGGCAAGAAAAGCGTTAGATGTTTACATAAATATATAGTCTGATTTGTTAGACTCAACATTTGTAAACATATGAGAATACATACCTACAAATCGCACCTATGTCAATATGTGGTTCTAGGATAAGTATCTTGAATCATATTCCAGCCTTTCTGACCTGATATAACAAAATGAACACAATGATACTTCGGTTACTACTTAAGAAGAAACAATTATTTTAGTACGAGGTTCTTTGTTTAAAACAATTGAACAATTACGCCACTTAAAGTACTGAAAATAATTAAGATAAAAGTGATGATATGTTCGATGATACACAAACATTTAACATTTTGTTGGTTTCAAAATAAAATATAAAAAAAACACAATTAACTTTTTTTAGTAAACATTATTTTGTATAATATGTGTTGATCATTTGAAAGCACATAAGAGCAGTATAAAGTGTTAACAACATTGACATTATTATGTTGCTCCATGCAAACGTGTTTCGTTCTTTTCATATATGCCATAAATAAGTGTACAGACAACTGTATGTGTACACATATGGCAATTTATCATTCATAGTTGAGTGATAATTTAAGCAAAGATATAGACATCAACAACATATCTCAAAGACATATTACGAAGATTAATTTATAATGTTATCAAATATAGCTGTGAAGAGGTTAAAATACTTACATACGAAGCACCAAGTGTGGCTCTGGCAACTCTGAAATTTTATGTAAAGTATATTTACAAACGTGCATGTTTTTTTAAGTTATAGTTACATAAGATATGACGGAACCCTACATCAGATAGGATATACTAACAGTAACAAAATAACAACAGTATACATTCCAATATCCAATATGGTAAAAGAAATGTGTGTGTGTTTGTGTAAAGGCATAAACGGTGAATAAAAATCAACAGTACAATCATCAAGACTAACAACAGTTCTTTGCAAATATATACATTATCCGATATGTAAATGATCCTAGTATATGGAAATGATGAATGTAGATGTTTCATTTCGATTGAAGGGTTGTTTACTAATGTATGTTGGCAGTCTTATATACATTAGATAAAAAAAGTGTTTTTCAACTTCATTTTACATCCCAATTTATGTTAAGTTTGCATGCAAACAATTCAAATTTTACTCGATGGTCTATCTTGAAAACACATAGAAGAGGACTAGTAGACGATCTTACAATTGTTGTATCAGAAATGGTGTTTAAAGTTTTTATCTTTTAAAATCTATTTAAGTTCTGGTGATCTACATATGCAATGTACATCAGGACACTCTAAGCTTTTTCTCAAGAAATAGTTGTTGTGTGCGGCAAAAGGCAAGTAATGCTTGTACTTGTGTATATATTATTATTTTGATCACACATATATAATGTCAAACCCTTATGTAAGGCAACTGTAAATACATATAGCTATGATGTTTAGTTAAAACCATATTAAAACCCTAATTGTCTGAACTTAAATGTAGAACATTTAGCAGTGATAGTATTTGCGCTCTGCATATTTAAAGATAATTTACATGTATTATAAAAACATACATAAATAAATTAAATAGTGTATTCTGTCCATATTAACAATTATTTAGAAAAATGACAATTGTAATAACAATGCAGCTATTTAGCAATGCATGCTATGTATGTGCTCTTAATATTATTTTTTTATTTAAAGTACGCTCATAATAATAATAATATAAGTTTAATACACTAATATAACGACAAGAAGAACGTTAGATTGTTACATAAATAGTTAGTAACCTAACTTTTAATTGAAATATGTATATAGAGAACAAGTATGTGAAAACTTTGCAATATTTAACTCATCATAGTCTCTTATAATTCTTTCATAAAATGCACATTTTCATGTTTTTATGTATGTTTAAATGCTCTGTAATTAGTATGTACATGAAATGGATGAGACTTAAATAAAACATTGAAATGAATTTAATTGAATCGGATATTTATGAATACAAGTTTATTGTATACATATGAGAAATACATATCTACAGAACCGCACCTGTGACAAAATGGAGGTCTTGTATATTATCATCTTCCAGACCTTCTGATCTGATATAAAAAAAAAAGGAACACAGTGATACTTCGGTTGCCACTAAAAGAGAAACAATTATTTCAGCACGAGGTTCTTTCTTTGAGGCATGTGTACAAAACGCTTATGAGTATTGAAAATAGTTATGGAAAATTGATGATATGTTCGAGTATTAAACAAAAACATCTTTAAACAGGTAGGTTTACTAATAACAAACCATATCCGCGTTAAGTAGAAAAAAAATGAAGATTAATGTATGATGTTATCAAATAGTACTGTGACTAGGTAAAAATACTTACACAGGAGCAACCAAGTGTGGCACTGGTAACTCTGAAATTTAATGTAAAGTATATTTACAACAAATATGCATGCCTTGCTTTCAAAAGTTATATTTATATAAGATGTGCTGCACCCTTTATAAAATAGGATATACTAACGTAAAAACAACAGTATACATTCACATGCCTAATATAGTAAAAGCAAGAAATGTGGTTGTGTGTGTTTGTGTGTAAAAGCATAAAAAGTATTTAAAAAATAAATAATAATATCATCAAGACTTTAAACAGTGCTTTCCAAAAAAAAATAGAATATATAAGCTGATATGTAAAGGATCCTTGTATATGAAAATGATGAATTTAGATTTGTCATTACGATTGAAGGGTTGTTTAAAAATGTATGTGTGCAGCCTTATATAAGTAACATTAAAACAAAATGTAGTTAAACTACATTCGACAACCCAATTTGTGTAAAGTGTGCTTGCAAAACATTCTTGTTGTGTTTACAATATATTGTGAAGTCATCAGGCTTTTAATATATAAGTAGGCTGCTTGTTATGGTAAGGAAAAATTAATAACGTCAAACTTAGGTTCTAGACACAACTCAGATTATGTTATCAATCAACACACCTTCTATAAAAGAAACCACGAGATGGTTATTGGTTTCATTGACTGCAACCAACTGTGGAATGGACGTTAATGCATTATCGTTTTCTTCAATGAGCCTGTTCCTTGGACGGTCATCAGATGTCCGATGTCCAGAGGCAGCAGCATCTGAATTCGGAAGAAAATACGCCAAGTGTAATTTTCTATAAAGATAAATGATCAATGTCTTTGTTAATATGTGATTTCATAAAATAGGTTTTCAGTATTGTGTAGATCAATTCGAATTTAACAATTACAACTAATTATTTTATTTGATCATGCTATTACCTGGTCTTATAGTATAGATTCCTCCACAATTTGGACGTTTTAGAAAATTATTTTAATTATTTATCTTGCATCTAAATGGTCTCCTTTTCATTAAATTTCAGCTTTAAAGAAAGGTAAATGCAAACAGAATACTGTTCAGTATTGTTTATGTACATTGAAAAGTTTTTGTTTACAAAATTTGATATATGTGTACCAAGTGTATATATTTATATTTATCTAATTTGTACACGTCGAAAATGTTTAACCTTAACAATGAAATATCTTATTTAAAAGGATTTGATAGTTAATACATTCAAATGTGAATACACTATTCAGGCTCACATATTTACCCATTTAGGGGATCAATAGAACCAAAATTATACAAACGTCCAAAAGGGGGGGGGTAAAGCAGCCAATACCTGTTTATTGTAAAAAACCATAACGATTTGAGTATATTATTTGCAGTATTAACAGCTTGAAGATCCAACCGAATCAGAATGTAAACAATGCAAATGCGTATCATTTGATTTTCAAATGAAATGTGAAGGAGCAAAACTATGTTTCAAAATGTTACGCAAAATCCACTACAGTTATGACATTTGTGCATGTTTGTAACACTAAATTTTAAAAGAATTTGTTAATTATGTAACGCTTGGAACAAATCTCAAGAAATGGTAGACACATGGTATCGTCCAGTTTGTCATGCTGTTAAACAAAGATGCATTATTTAGGCTTCATTATTTTTTATCTTAACCATGAGTTTACTGTCATACAACGTTTGTCTAGTAAAATCGTTTACATTTGTATCAAAATAGTATAATATCAATAAAACGCTTTGGCGCCCTTTTACCGTCTTCCATTTTGATTTAAACCGGAAGTTGCGTGTAACTATTTTAAATTAATTGTTTTCCGTAAAGTATGATTAACGATTAAATATGTATTAATACAACTTCCATCTTTTTTGTTTTATCTATTTTATATAGCAAATCACACACAAAAATATTTACTTTTTTTTTCGATTTCGGTTTCCTCCACATAACTTGTCGCTGATATCCACATATTTTAATTTTCCGTTTCCGTTTTCATTTCTGTTAATAACTGCATATTCATTTCCGTTTCCGTTTTCATTTTTGGTAATAACTGCTTATTTCTAAAGGTCTGGACACGTAATTTGAATCTGCAGACTCTACGAAACGTGTATATAAATATATCTAGTAAAATGTCCTGTTATAATTAAAATACACCGTTTTCCTGTGTTATAGATCACAAAAGTGCTTCGTTCATTGAATCGTTTTCACATTATATAGACATTTTTGTTGTGATTAAATGTTTAATGTTATAAGTGTATTCCGATTTTGACCGCCTATATTTACACTATCACATCAATACACAGTAAAACTTCACATGCGCTAACGAATCGATATCTGTAAAAATCAATTCGTTGTCAATATTTAATCTCCTCGATATGGACACTCATATTCCACAAAGCGACATTTCAAACAGCCAATGGTTAAAACGTGCATTCTCAGTATCTCTCAATAGTCGTATATTAAGATCCACTCAAAAAAGTTAATACCCCCTGAATATCGCATCAGTGCGCTGTCGATTACTAATTTTCAGTTTTAAATTATTTTAACTTAGTCACAGTCGTTCTACAAAGAAAATCAATGTCAATAACGTGTTTCACTCATCATCATTTAAAAAAAAATACTGTCACGCATTTATTTAAATCTAAGATCATGTCATAATAAAAGTTATAACACGCATTAAAAAACAAAGATTTACAAGCAAATGTATATATTGCGTCATTTATATATTTGAAAATTGTTGTTGTAAGTAAAATAAAATGCTCACATATTAAACAACGCTGCACATGAAACGAAGTGAAACGATATTTACCCTAGCAAAACCCATATACAGATAGAGTTTCAATTTGAGTGCAGTTGCATTGAAAGCGATTTTAAACGTGACTGTATGGTAGATAAAACGTTCAATACTTCAACGTAGTAGGGTTAACTCAAAACGATCTTATAGCTATATTGATTACAGGTTTGAAATGTAAACCACAATCAATAAGCAAAGTCCAAAGTTTTAACAGCAATCGTAGTTTCAACGATTTTGTACCATTTATCGATCCTAAGTGTGACGAGATTTGTGTCTTCTTTATCTTTAAAAGCTGTTTATGTACATACGTACAATATCGATAAGGAAGTCAAGATATTGACAAAGGCCATCATCTGCATGTATAGACGCACACGACTTCGGTCCGTTTACAATTTGTTGCTGCCTTTATCTCTGTCATATTTTGAGTCTGAATTAAACTGCAATTATTTAGCATTCTGATCTGGGTTTTTTACCGAAAGTTTAAATGAAGCTTTAATATTACATCGTATATCTTGACAGCATATTTGTCAATCATTGTCTTTTTCGCGTAATTGTATTTGCAAAGCTGTTTCGTTATATATTGTAGTGTAATGATATTTCACAAACATATGAATACGTTTACTGTTTGATAGCTTCGTTAAGACCAAATGTATAACATATAAAAACCAAGCACCTACAATATAATCATATAACATATCATGTAACTTAGTTTCACTACTGCATTCCAGGTTAAGTGATATTTCCTGTGAAAGTCCGTCAGCAGTTGTTAATGCATCCATGCATGGCATCCTGACTGTTATGGTTATTACACAAGAGCAAACATGCTGATGTCTTAGGAGAGTGTTTTTATGTTGTTTTGTAATGCTTAAACGATGTTTTTACATTAGAAATCAAACTCAAAACTTCAGAACATGCATAATACATACACGTACATCTTCCGGACTTTCCTTCAATATTATCTTGACCCAATTATTCACAACCAAATCAATCATACACCTTTGAAAGAATACATGTCGCAAAATGATTATGCAAAACATATTTTAATTGCATTCGTTTCTGCAATATTTAAAAACAAATGTATTTCTGTGAATACGTTTGTTACAGAATCATATTATGGGTATACTGTATTGCCTTTCTCGAAGTTACTAGTTTGAATTCCAATTGCTGAATCATCGAACTCGTGATAAGATTTAAGCAACAATAGTTTGATATACAAATTTGGTTTAGGTTTTAATGATAAAAGTATGCAAACGTTGCTTTAAAAAAAAACGCTTTAACATTAAGTACATTGACAATCGGGGACAATGAGAGAATGATCGTTCTTTGTTTACAAATGCACTTAACCCCGTGGTTAAAACGAATACCGGTTTATTTACTTCGTTATGCCTTTTAAGCTGCTATTTCACGTATGCTTCGGCCAATACAAATAAAGCCAATTGTTTCTTTGTTTTATATAGAACACGGTAAGTATTTAAATGCGTTGAATACATCGTCACGACATTAAAACAAAATTAAATACTAACACTATGGACACTGTTTCAGTCTGTTTGGATTATTAATTCTGTCTCTTAAAAAAACAATGTTAATACCGGCGCGTTCATTTTATTTAGCGTTCGCTATTCTGAATTTAAACTTTCAACTTATGACAAGATCGTGAAAGTTGCACATTTCAGCATTCAGCTATAATAAAGCTAGTTCCCCTGTATTTGTGGCGTTGCGTTAACTTACAAGTGAAACAATTCATCGTTTATCATTGTGGTTACACCAATATATATGTTGTAAGATTATTTCAATACACTCTAAGAGCCGACGGAGTGTATTTATTAATACAATACATAATACAAACCGACTTTTAATTGAGTCACTGCGTTTATACCTTTGTTGAAAACGTATTGTTAAAACGCAACCGGATTTAATTTAACTGAATACATTTCGAGATACCCGCCAATAAGATTTCTTGTTTTACTCGCGCATCCATGGAAAGTAAATGTAACACTAGTTTACGGTGCCATTTAGTTAACTTGATTTGACGTAAAACATTTAAACTTTATTTTCAGAATTAAACCATTCATCGATAATGTAATTGGTCGCCTGCGGATCCCCTTGGCAAAGCGTACAGCATCGTTAACATTATTATCTACCAGTTAATTAACTTTTACCTGTAAAGCTTTCTCGTATAACACTATTACAAAAAGATCATTAAGCCACAGTTTTCATATTTTAACTCATCAATCAAATTTTAAATTTAGATTTATTCTACATATGTTTAGGGCTGACAGTTTAGTACACAGGTCAGGCAAATATATATATAATTTTATTATTGGGCATTTAGACAAGAATAATACATCAAGCACAGATTGGAAGATAGTCAGGTGTGACAGAAACTCTTACAATCCAGAATGACGAAAAGGCGGACTTGCATGGAGGTAAATTGTGATGTTATTCAGAAATGTATGGCAGACAGGTATAATTACTTACTCGGAAGCAACCGTGGTGACTATTAGTTAAAATACAGATAAGGAACGTACGATATTGGACTTTATAGGTAATATAAGTAAATTTGATCCTACAAAATAAGCATTAAATATGTGTGTAATCCTACATAACATTGGAAGACAAATGCACGTGTGAATAAACAACTTTAATACGTAGCATTACACATTTAAAGCTCCTGAGTCTCGTTGTTTCAAATGTAAGAGTTTTTTAGTTTCCACTATTATAATAAGCAGTTGTAACCTACATATGTTGCGCACAGGAACGATTTGATCAATTGTTTAACAGAACAGAACACACAAGTTTATTTTTGCATGAAAATATTAAGCTCATCGTCATTTACACGCACATACACTGTCGGATCAGTACGAAAGGAAGACCAAAGGCGAAGGCCGGCTAGGTAGACGGAACTAGTGGACAACGTAGCAGTCTTGCCAGACCTATTGAAAAACACAGTACACAAATATACAAGCAATGTAAGACATGTAGGCAGACGACATTCATACAAAAAGAAGCCGAAAAATAATTGCAATACAAGAAAGCATGTCTGATTGGTAAAACGTGAGTAGGCGATGATCATTAATTAGACATATTTGCACAAATCAATCATAAACATCATGTGGTTGTAGACAGATGTTTATGCTTAAAGTTCGGCAAACTAGTTGAGTGGGTAAGTTTTTGAAAATAGTTAACAGGTTTGTCAGCTTTGCATAAATGCTACATTTCTCTTATTACCCGGTCTCCTGCTCTGTTACTGAATTCTTTGGTTGTGTTGCACTTCATTGAGAATATACGACCGTTTCCACATATGATGCTTCATTAACTTGTTCGTAAAAGCTGAAACAAACTACATATCACTCCCAATATTGATGCAAACTATATACGTTGCCAATTAGTGCTTTATAATCTCTCACTTTTAGATGATATATTATCTTGTTTTGGTATTTTTGTATCTATTTTGTATTTGCTTATAATTAAGATTTTTCATAAAATCAATGTAGCAACAAATAATTCACGTTGACCTTTCTTTATCTGTATCTATTTAATGCTGGTATACTTGTCTTTTCTGTTTTAAAATTTAAAGCACTTTTGTATATTACAATAAGCAAAACAATAAGAGTAGGTAAATGATTACACACAATTTAAGATGATAACGGAATTTACAACCTAAAACATTTTAAACTCGTAATAACCCTTAATTACCATTCTGCATTTCCGTTGTATTGCTCACTTTGTTTAGTGAAAAGGTATTACATATATTCTGCATTATTCAGTTTAACATTAAGTTCATGGCTAAGTATTTATGTAATTTACACAAATATTTAACACCTACCCTTTCATGAATTGCCGAAATGGAGATTTGTACAAATAAATAGGATTTAAAACATCTCGAGTATCTACATATTATCCACGGTGCATCGTTTAACTTAATTATCTGTTTATAATTTGAACGAATATGACATGTTGAAAATAAATTAATATTTATTTAAACAAGTTTAATAACGCTGCTGTTTAATTTGTAAATGCATGTAAAGAAACGAACGATTAATATGTACATAAATTATCAACATTTAGCACAGTGTAACATTCACTTGAATCAAGATCACGTCACGAAAAGAGGTCTTATACCAACATTCATTGTAATCTTGCAATGTCAACGCCTCAAACAGGTGTTTAAACGTTTTAAACAGCATATCAAATGTTGATCATACAATTAAAAACAAAGGTTGTATTAAGGTAAACGCCGGCTAGTGTATTTCAACTTACGATGATGATCTACTCTTGTTTCAAAGGTAAACCTTAAATTCACATGTTGTTTTTAACTGATTAAATTTCAACATTCACGTAGGTGACTTAACTTCCCTGCTCAATCTATTCGTTTAAACAAACGAAGTAACACTTTATAATTTAAGTAATGTAACGGTTGAATTGAAGAGCTTACATGTAATGCATATACGGTTTCTACTTCTTTAAGAAACGTAGCGAACTACTAGATGCTGTCCTGAATACAATTTTAATATTTATTTATTTCATATAAACGCATATTAATTGCTTTGATTCTTTCTGCACCGTTCTACAATTATACATGATATATATCATTGTACATACTACATTTAGAAAAGAAATCAATCATTATAATTCTGTGTTTATTTCCGGTAAGGTAGTATGTAGCACAATGTCTGTAAAATGAGTTGCTTCAATATAGTATCAGTCCACGCATTTCAAAAAACATAACCAAGTACATCATGTAGATTGTGTAATTCAATCAATATACTATGTGTTTATAACTACATATACATACGTTTAATCATAGTAGTTTGCTTGCAGCTTTGGGATTAAGCATTGTTTTGTCGTTATCGATAGTTTTTAAATGAGTTAAATTAATACATTTAATTATACTCCTGAATGCGGAGAACATGGTTAACATTTCAGTGAGATGTATTTCTTATTTTATGCTTTCCGGTGGTTTATAGAAAATATCAGTGTATGAAAACGGTATCAAACAGTGAAAATTAACAGTGAACATTATCGATAATTTTTATTGTTTTAACAGAACTATTGTTTCAATTTGTTGGATTCGGTGGAATATCGATTTTAATTAACTCGTGATCATAGACACAAATATTCTATAATCACTCGTGAATTAAAATCGATATTCAACCAAATCCAACGAACATCCACTATATAATACCGTTTATTATTTTGATTATGTGTCAGGTATTTATAAATTAATCCAGAAATACGTATTCTTTTAACAAACGGGAATATTGACCGATCATGTAGTTGATCGATGGCGGCTCTCATCTCCTTCCGTCTTCCGTGACGTAAGCTACAACAATTTTTTACTTTTAATAATTCAAACAAAACGCATACTCGCATGAGAATTGGTACAAGAAGTAAATTCAATCACTTTTTTCATTTCACTAAAGGCAGTTATGAGATTTGTAATATTCGGGCGATTGCGTCGTATTCGGAAAGCTTTCTTTTACGATTGGGTATCTGTAACGCCAAAGTCCGGAAATGATACTTAAATCACGGAATAAATAAGTGTGTTTTGATTTAAGAAATAAAACCATGATATAGATGTGCGTGTCTTATTTAGCAACAAATTTGCTTATCTCGTTAAGACGTCATGGCTGTTGACATTCTGTTGCAAATTAAAAGTTCATAATGAGAATGGGCGGTTTGCAAAAACGAAAACGAATGAGTTTTCGATCACAAACGTTGCATTATAGTGCAGAAACATAACTATCCGTATGTTTTTATAATATTTTCTATACATAAAAAATGGTCTTATCAATTGCTGCTTATCATTTACAATGTTTTTGAATTACTGTATCAAGTATGTCTATGTGACTTATAAGTTATATTTGCACATTACCTTGATAACCCATTGGCTTGTATTCTGGATATTTTGTATTTCGACATCTCTCAGTTGTTGATGTGGAAGCATTGAATGAAGCAGTTGTCAAGTTAAGTTTGCGTCAGAACCAGGCTTAGTAAAGTTTGACATGGAAACAACTGATCAAAGTGAGAAAAAAACTTGTTTTGGAATATGTTTCATGTGCATTGAATGAAACTCATTTACAAAATACTATATCGTTTGCAATTTCAAATTTTTGTAATACAATATCATGCAACGCATCTTTTCACGTTCGATAATTTAAGGTCAATTAGTCGTCCATTTGTTAAGTGCTTGTTGTGCTGAAAATTGACTGTTTCTCATAACAAACAATGGAATAAAGGGTCAATATGAAACATTAAAGGGGGTAATAAATTCATGAAATGAGCCTTGTGTGAATTTACTTTTTTATTTCACTGCGAGATACAGTTATGCCGGATATAACTCGGATTGCTGTCATGGATTTGAGGACGGATTCCAAGTTCTTAACATATGTTAAGCCAACAGTGTCGATTTCTTCTGAAGCCCAGAAAGTAACTGGCATCTTAAGTGATGATAATGGCAACATGTCTGTAAATCGTGGCGATGTGGGTAGTGTCTCCATTAGAACTTAAATATAAGTGCTATTTAATATTCGGAATACTTTGATATTTTATCGTGAATTGTGTCTGTATTCATGTGTTGCCTTTGAACTTAGAGTGACCTTACGATTTTTTAGATCAATATTAAGCCAAATGTAGTCATTATTATCATATATTGTTAATAACTGTCGCTTTCAAGAACACCCTAAAAGAGATATGATATAAAAAAGTTGTACCGAAGTCCATTGCATTATTATACATAACGGGGTGTAATTTAGTGAGATAAAAAAAAGATAATACTTGCTGAAATTCATTTAGTGTTATTAAAAAAAGGTTATAAAAAATTAATATGTACATTATAAGCATTTGCTTGCACTATAAGTGAAATAAACTGTTATTAAAGTTTTTTATTACTGAACTCTAAGTTGTCCTTTTTGCCATTTTGCCCCTCATTCAGTACACATATTATTGGAGATCGAAAGCACAATTCGCTTTCAATGACACTATTTAAATGCTATGTCTACTAACACAATCCAGTTGAGAACGTTTATAAAGTTTATTGTTAATATATATCAATATCCCATTTTCAAAACAAAACATTGTTGATATAGGCCAAACATGATATCAAAATAAAATGGTATGGTAATTGCATCCTGAGTGAGTGATTAAACTTATTATCCCCCCACTTTTTGACAAAAAGGTGGCCCCATTCCCAACCCTGGGGCGCCCCGCCCACATAGGCCACACCCACCAAAAATTGCCATTTACTATACTTTCTTCATTTCTTCACGGATTCACTTCAAATTGATACTGAACTTCTCTTATTACAATACGGTCAATCTCAACTATGCATGGCCCCATCACCAACCCTGGGGCGCCCCGCCCACATAGACCACACCCACCCAAAATTGCCATTTACTATAATTTCTTCATTTCTACACCGATTCACTTCAAATTGATACTGAACTTCTCTTATGACAATACGGTAAATCTCAACTATGCATGGCCCCATTACCAACCCTGGGGCACACCTAGGTCAAACATTCGGTGTGGGGATACGCGTCGGCCTCTGTCGCGCCATTTCTAGTTAATGACTTTGTTTTAAAAATAAATGGCAAGCATATGTACTAATGAATATTGTCGCATTTGCCATTCAAATACACCAATATCAAAAACAAATTAACTATTTCTTACAAAGCCAATATCGTTTTAGCTTGCCTGCCTAAGACTTGTTATAAATTTGTCAACCAAAAGCCCAATCTGCATAGTAAAATATTTTGAATCAAAACCGTATAATATACTTAAATTGAAAGCGCTTTAGGTTGAAAAAAAGCGTATCTAAATTGTCATTTTAACAAACTTATTCGTAAAAATCATTCATAATTTAACGGTGATACTAAAGGGAAATTAATAACAAGAGCAGCGTCTTTACCGTCATGTAAACTATTAAAAGTAGTCTAACTTGTTTGTTTACGATTGTCATCACTGTAATTCGTAGGTGCATTATAAGGGACATCGTACTAAAAGTTAATCATATTGCTGCAAAATAAGTTTCACTTTGTGTTCTTTTTGTTTCTTTTATAGGTGACGTCGTCGATATTAATGATAATAACATAATGTGTGTTTTTTTTCTTACACAACATCAGTAAAGTGTTCTATAAAGTAAGAGTTCTCCGAGCTGGACGCACTAACATAGCTTTATAGAAATAATGTTACACACATCATTTGTCATACCGCATTTTCGTACATTTAGTACTTTACAAATTGGTATGGAAAAGCCATTATTAGATAATAAACTGAATAAAACCATTACGTGAGCAAACAGCGCATCATGTCAGATAGTATTACCATAGCTAACAAATAACACACTCGAGGTTTCCCTGTTGAAGTATTTTATCTTACCACAGCTTCCCCATAAGACACAACGATGTCTGTTGTTGATATACACCCATTCATCATTGACACTATTATTTTGCAAGTGTACATGGAAAAACAAAATACGGATTGAATCCAAATAATAACTTATAAGGAGAAAACATTAGCCTTATTAAAAAAATTAACAGCCAAAGTCGTTATTTAGAAAATTACTTGCGAAAATGACAAGAAATATAAGGCTATCGAACTATCGCTTAAGAAAGATTCATAACAATATATGAAAAAAAGTTTGATTTATTTCGTTGAGATTCTTATACAGAAGACTTTGGAAAGAGCAATTTCCAAAACATAATGTTTGAAAGAATTTGGGAAATTACGACAAACGTCCTGTGAACGCCCACACTTTGTTTCAAAGTATGTTTAAAAAAGCGCGTATAAGGTAATCGTTCGACCGTAAAATCGTTAGTTCGTTATAATTGAAGAAATATATAACAACACATCATAACCTAAACAAAAATATGCATGCGTCATATTTAGTGTTCTAATATTCTTTGCTATTCATTCTACGGTGCATCCAATAAGACATATATTGATACAACGATTATTTCAACCGCAACCAGTGTTGCTTATATTGATGTGGTATTTACTATTTTTGTCTCCGTAGTACCAGTGTCTGGTCAGCGAATGCGTCATTTATTGTGTGAAAAAAAAGAGCAAAAAGTGCATCGTTATATTTTTAATGTTTACTAAAAATTTATAATGCCCACATAAAGACCCCGGATATTAATGTTATTTGACAAGTCTATCCATTTTGAAGTGCTTGTATTGTATTATATGAAAGGTCGAAATGACTCAATGACTGTTACTTTCGTTGCACAATGCGGATTGTTATGTGTAAAGCTTCCTTTCTATTGGGGCGTACAATTAAGGGAAGCGGACAACGACAACGAGCGAGGCTTGGTATAGGGAAGATTTTCACAAAATGGATACGGTTTAAGTTAGCATAATTGCAGTGTTCATGTAAAAACTATTTAATCTTAATCACAAGAGCAGTCTAAAGATATCAAGCTATGATGCCGCTTTCATAATATAAATTACAATTTCTGTCAGTGAATACAATGACCACGGAAATATGTATGAAGTCTGAATTCAATTATATTTTTCAATGTAATACGGAGCACTGTTTTGAAAGTGCGGACTTAATGACATTTTATTATCGATAGAGGTGGCTTATATAATTAAATAAATTATAATAATTACAGATTAGTCTAAATATAAAGTATAAATGGGGCACATTTCTAACGCATGCACATCTTTTAAAGAATCTGATCTATAGCGCAGATATTATTACAGAATACACAACATTTGTGGATACATGTAACACGCTTACGCTATAAAATATTTTTGCATACATAATTTAAGCACAATGAACCAAAATTGATATTATTATACTTGAATGCAGAAAGCATATGTGGGCCTGGTTCTAAGGCAAGGGCATTTTAAATATGTTTACTATAGCCATGTAAGTAGGTTTAACTTAATATGTGTTGGAAATTGACGATCAAATTAATGTTCAAAGTAAACAGTCACTTTTCTGCTGCATAGTTTGTCAAAGGATTGTGTCTTTGTCAGTGACCTCATACTATGACTCCAATGACATATGAGATGCAACTGAATACCTGTAGCAGTATCAAATAAATGGACTTATTCTACGGCAATCGTAGTCAGATAATAACGACAACACCGAAGTCAACCCGGAGAACGGTCGAGTTTTATAGCTCGACCTTTATTAAAACAACTGTCTAACCGTGATTTAATATAGCGGCCATATATATTATGTCGACCTTATACATTGCACTTCGACACAATCTGTTATACATGAAGACGCATATTTCAGTTTGAATTGCTCATGTTAATGCACATAAAAGGTGCGTGACGTAAAGTTTAAACTATATGTAAAATCATATTACATACACAATTATTGCTCACGTTGCGTTGAAATGTTTCGAAGCCGCTACATTCCTATAAAAATTGGCTGCCACTACATCAATATTCAGATTTATTCAATGTTCTATTGTATTATGTTGAAAATGAACTCGTCCACTCTTTTGCACATGCAGTCAATGATCTACGGATGTGTACAAACTATAGGTGTACCATCAGTCGCCTGAAAAATGATAAATATAAAACAAAGTCGATCATATGGAACTTTTTCAAGATAAATGGTGATTTGTTTACGTAAAATTCCACAATTTACAATTACATACGGATATATATAGAGCAAGAATCCATTTATTTTATATACTATAAGTCCACTACTAATTCTGTTACACAAGCTACGTTAATGTACATGTTATAGATTTCGAAATGTTCGAAGAGTTAATTTGCACATCAAAATAAATCATATTTCAATAACCTGTTTTATTTCTTTTAGTGTTGACAACGCTGTATATATAGTCGTCGGGTTTTGCTTTGACAGATGTCGATTGAATGCTCCTAGATAATTATATTGAAACCAATATAAGTATGTTAATGATTTGTTTTTACTTTATCATATTCAATACAATAAACTTTATCTAAATTAAATTTAATTTAATTTGATGATAAATCATACATTGGTATTACAACAAATACGTACGTATCGGTCCTCTTGCGTGTATCTGAATATAACAAAATGTGCATTGAATACACGAAAATGGGTAAAATTATACTACAAGCAAAATTGTCATATATCGCAATTTGCACCATAAGGAGTATAGCTAAAGGAATCCCAGTCCATGCGAAAAATAAATTACTCGGTTTACACATGTTATATAAATCAATCATCACACCTCTTGCTATGATTTATATGTGAAATAATGCCAATAGTGCGTACAATAATAATTGTTTAAGTCCATACAACCAATGCGGATTAAACATTCATTTCATAACACATACCACACTAATAAAAAGGCGTCTTACCTAAAACTTTTTTCTTTTTTACTTTGCTATAATACGGCGCGTCTGATGTGAACCCAGATGCTGCCACGGGTACCAATCTGTGTACAAAATCATACGTTTCAATTATAAAACGCGCGTTAAATAGTTAAATCTTATGTTTGTTTTGAATTACAATTTTGGAGATACCGTGGAAGCTTTTTACATAGAATACAAAAAAAAAAGAGAAACACATGTTATGGTGACAGAAAATGCTGATCTATGTATCAGTCTAATAGCTATCAGCTGTTCACTTCTGAACTTCTGAAGATGTGTGTGTCAATTAAATAAAAACACACAACACAGTGGAGTTATGAAAAAGTTACGTGCTTACCTATCCAGATCGGTATTATCCATACCTGAAAAGCAAAGAGAGCCAATAATGAATCAATTGTAGTTATAGTTCAAACTGGTATTCTTTATGTATTCTTTTCGCATTTATAATATACATACTCCTTTTATATTCCTTACATGCGTGTGCGTGGTTTTATTGTCGTACAAAATATACGATACCATGAAGTTGCGTTTTATTATTATTTAATTGATATTTGTATTCGCATGCTGTTAACAAAGAATCATAATATTAGTTTCACTATACTGTTATTGCCTTCTGTAATATTAATATGTAATATGTAAAGTGTGACATCTTGTATTTCTACTTTACACCAAAACTCATTAAGTGTACATAAACATTTGGTAAAACCTTTGATTTTGGTCTTGTTGACTACCGAATATAGGGGATCTGCAGGGTTTTCAACAACATCGTGTGGATGAATATGTTCTATTGCGGCACAGGCTTGGTTTTGCTGATTAACTTGTAAATGAGGAGAACCTTTGATGTTGGTCTTATTCACTACCGAGTATAGGGGATCTGCAGGGTTTCCAACAACATCGTGTGGATGAATATGTTCTATTGCGGCACAGGCTTGGCGTTGCTGATTAATATGTAAATGACAAGAATCTTTGATTTTGGTCTTGTTGACTACCGAGTATACGGGATCTACATGGTTTCCAACAACATCGTGTGGATGAATATGTTCGTTTTCGGCACAGGCTTGGCGTTGCTGATTAACATGTAAATGAGGATAAAAGTGTGCGTCGTTAGTGTAGTTTAGTGGTCCACTTGTGTTCACAGATGAGTATAATGGATCGTTCTTCATAACTGTATCTCGTGATGTATCTCCATTAATTTCAGAATCCATTCGATGCAATTCGTTCATTTTCTCAGTGGAGTTGTGTGGACCAACATCATGCACATAACTGCCAAACGAGTCACCGATTTTATGGTTACGGCGAAGTTGATATTCACCCGCGAATGTGTTACTAAGATTACCAATGCCTTTGCCTGCATGATCGTTCACAGATGAGTACAGAGGATCATTATCAACATATATATCAGGTTCAGAAGTTTTCCTGTCAGATATTAAGAAAACACTATGCTAAAATATATGTTATATGTAATGATAATAACATGTACGTTTAAAAAAGTGAAAATACATCAAAACCACTAGAAAAATTAACAAAAAATTAAATAAAACTTTGAACGCGAGAAAAAGTAGCTTCTTTACACGCTCGGAAGGTTAACAACATTTCAATAAGCACATTTGTTCAATTTCAATAACTTAAAACATTCACTATCGCTTACCCACGTGCAATAGAGCCGAACGCCCCCTCAACTGTTATGCATGTAGAAAACAAAATAATGGTTATAAATCGAGAGATGACATATTGAAATCGGTTTGAATCATTTATGTTTGTTATATATAGAAAACAAGCAAATGTTTGTTTTGGTATTTTAAAGATGGCCACTTGCTGAAAATGCAATCAATTCAACACTCGAATTTGGTATCTTTAATCGCGTTACTGACCGTACGTACAGTACAATTGGATTGGAGTGTTTGTTCGAAAAAATACAACCCATCTTCAACAGACATCTTAACACGTACACATATTTTTACATGTTTTGTTATCCTGTTATAGTGTGATATTAATTAAAATAATATATACCAGTATGCGTCGTGTCAGTGCTGATTATACCACTATACATGGGGTCGTCGTCGTCTTTAAATGGGTTAAGCAGGGTTCCGTCAACAGCGCTATATTTGCCAAATGAATACGTTGATTAGACATAAATCAATGATTAAGATCAAAGTGGTTGGGCTGTAGCGTGAGTGCTTTCGAGTGAGTGTTCTTTTATAATGTTTTTGAGTTCTCTTTAACAAAACATATAGTTTTTTTTTAAATTATCAAATGTTTACGTTACATGATATTGGATTTAAATTGTAAATTAAAAGCTTCTTGACCAGAACATATTAACTTTACCTCTGTAACTGCTCTGCGGGAACTGAAACATTTCATTGAATATTTAAAACCTTTAAGACAATAACAAATTGTAACGTGTTTTATGTTGTTGTAAATTATTCAATTATTTATTTTATTTGTGTAGATGTTAATGTTTGTATTATATACATTACACAACTATGAAGTACTTTGAAAAACTGACCAATTCGTATCATTCAATTGTAAAAATAAGTTTTGTAAGCATAAAAAACGGGTCTACAACATGTTCGTGAAGCATTTGTATTCAAGGTCAAAGATTGGCAATCAACATCATTCGCACTATGAAGGACGACAGCCTCAATATTCACTATGGATCCGTTAAAACTAACAGTCGGAATATCGTGATCCTGACCTTTAAAGAGCAAACTATACCAATCAAATGTGTGTAAAAGTATATGCTAAAAGTATACGGTAAGATTCATACAATGTTCGCAAGAACAAAACTACATTTGAAATGCAATGCTATGTTTTAAAAAGCAAGAAAAATCGTTTTACTTATCTACTTTTGATGTCATACTTACCACAGCTTAATTTTCGACAGCCGTTTAGTTTCCTTCTACACACTAGCACGAATATTCCCACACCCAGCAAGATGGAGGCCCCGGCTGCCACCGGAATAGCCTTAAACACTAGGAAGAAAACAAAGTCGGCATATCATGATTCAGAATTAAAGATCAAGGCATATTAATTATCCCATTATCGTACAACACTAAATATGTTTTAAAACGAACAAATTATATCAAGCACACATACATGATTAAACGTTGTAACACTGATGGCATAGAACACCTTACCCCGACGTTTAATGGCGTTATATGTATAAAACATGTTATCCCTGTTTGGTCGTTTTAACCACAGGGGCATTGATAAAACAGTTAAAATGATCTAGTAGTAGTAGAAGTAGAAGTAGAAGTAGTAGTAGTAGTAGTAGTAGTAGTAGTAGTAGTAGTAATAGTAGTAGTAGTAGTAGTAGTAGTAGTAGTAGTAGTAGTGGTGGTAGTAGTAGTAGTAGTAGTAGCTGTTTTTTGGTGGTACTACTTTCGTTTATCGCAGTTTCGTTTTCCAATGGCTCCTCGTCTATGATGAAAGTCATATTTGTGCTAGATGTCTCAAAGCTACTATCCGGGTATTCAGTACGATTTGTTTGTATTGTAACGACTGTAATATAAATGTACTAGTAGTTTTACATGAGTATATGGTCGTTCTATTGTCCTTTATTCATGAGACATGTATGTTGATATGTTTATCTTGCTTAACATTTACTACAAAATTCTAAAAATTAGCATAGCACTTAATCCATATAAAATGTATTTAATATGAAATCGCATCTTTTCCCTATGTTAACTTTCAGTTCCTAATGATATCAATCCACAGACTTGTTCTAAAGGAAACGTTGAGCGTTTTTTTTCTGTAAAGTCTGTTTCTTTATTTGTTTATGTACATATTTATATGATTTTCTTATTTATTAATTTAATACTGTATTAGTTTAATTATTTTTCCATTTAGTTATTAAGATATTGCTTTAACTTGTGTTTTTTTAGTATTACTGTTATTTATTACGCAAGTTCGGAAAATAATATAACAACGTGATTAAATTCTAATTCAGCCCACAAGTACCTTCAAGTGTGGACGTTTTCGGAGATGTTATTTCCACAACGACTTCCGACCTATCGGTATAATTTAAAGATCCTTTAGTCATTCGTTCTAACACTGGCAGCAGAGTGCTGATTGCTTGAAAGAGAAATCAATTTGATGTGAATTAACCGTGTTCTGTCCGAACATGTCTATAACCGAATTCCGTTGTATAAAATATGTACTGTCATTATGTAAGCATTATCTTACTAAACAGGTAGCCTGTAAAGAGTTTGAAGGCGTTGATGAAAAGAAATGGTCTTGCCATAATGTTATAATTGGTATATTTTTAAACACACATGTCTGACATAACTTTATTTAGAAAATGTAAGAATGGAGATTACCATTGCGTGATGCATTATTTACAGTCTTTACATTGCTGAAAATGGGTATCCCGTTATGGATAATTGCACATCCCCACTGGTCGGCTTTGTTTGCACGTGAAGGGTCTGAAATGTTGCACGCAACGACGTTTCTGTCGAAACAGACACAACTCACGTCTAGTGTTGGTAACTTAGTTATAACAGAACACTCGTCTGCAACGTGAGCTACCTTCGCAATTGAATCAAAACTGTTCTGACTGGTCCTATAAATTTTTGTTAATGATTTTCCAGAACCATTAAATGAGCATGAAAGTGTAAATGTTGACTGAGATAAAACTTCAATCTCAAACACGGGAACACTCGACGCTGAAAGTAAAACGTTTAAGACTGTAATTATTCCTTATATTACACATTATATATTAATGTGTATTTTTTTTGGGAGAAAACAAATCATACCAATACATTGACCAAATATAGTCACGTAATTCACTATATGCTATTTTTGTTGTATTAAAGTTATAAAGTTATGCCAATGTTGAACATAATAATTAAGTTTATACATGTATATGTACATTAATACTTACAGGTCAAGGAAACAATTAAAACCATTATTGGTCCAAGTGTCAACATTCTTCTTACACAGACGCTAGTCTTCTCTTGGTAATTGAGGTAAAATAACGAAGAATAACTCCAATCATTCATCGGTGATATTTATAACGACAAAATCACTTCATCTAAGATTCATATGCCTCTGTATTTTGGTAATCGTTGTGCAATGTTTACGTTGCAGAGTACGAGTAGTACTATGTAGACTTGAATGGAAGTCAAAACTTTGAGAGGTGTGATTCATTTGCAGCTTGCTTTCTAAATGTATCGCATCAAAATCATAAACGAAAAAAAAATACATTAAATTGATTATTTATGTAAAGCATAAATAAGCGCTCACATACCTTTACTCAAAGCTGTCTTACGATAAAACTAATACGTAAACATCCATAAATCATTTTTCATTTAATATTGTATGTGTAATTATTTCCTTTTCCAATTTTCAACTTTAATAATCAATTATTCAAATCCAAAATATTACTTAAGAATACTTAATTTGTTTCATGTAACTTATCGAAGAGTTGTAAACGATATGGAAACAACAATTTCTAAAAAATATATTGAAAAGATCAATAATCTCTTATGATACAACACACAGTAGTACAATTTCATTACTGTTCCTGAACATCAACACATTTTTAAGGATGGTCTTCGTTAGAAATTCATTATACGCCAGTGAACAGAAACCGCTCTTTTCTTCCCCATCGGTTTGTCCGGTTTGTCTTTTAAGAGCGTGATGTTATAGCCCGGAAATAGTTTTATACGACAACATCGCATATCATGTGCAGCGTTGTTGCTTCGTTTAAATAATAAAAGCAAAAAAACTAATCGTATGATAAACTCGATAAGAGCAAAACCACGATGCGAGAATGCGAGATAACGATGGAGATTTACTTATTCCCACAAAGTCACTTGATAAATTGCATGCACACTCGAGCCATAATTCTAACATAAATGAAAGGTTTTGAATCAATGCAAAGTAACAACACATTATACTTTCATTTTAAATTTTTGAAATAAACCACAAACACTGCTAAGAGATGTGTATGTCTTACATTTCCTCTTAGTTTCCTGTATCAATGTACACACGTTTATTTAAACACCTTTAATACTAAAGGAGAAAAGCTCCACGCACACACAATCACTTAAGGGCAATACGTATTAATATAGATGTGAGCGTTATAATTAATGAACTGCATTTTCCTTTAATGTCCCTAATCATTATATGTAAACACTCACTTGAAAACTTGTATCACTTACGAAGTTATGAACTATCCAAGAAATGGACTATACATACAAAAAAGCAAAGGGCAATAACTCCAAAACTATTGTTAAGTGAGTTATGGTTCTTGTACTCATTCCTCTCAATGTACTATATCAATGAACATAGTTTTACTTTAATGACTTCAATACTAATAAAGTTATGTTCCGCACAAGAAAGTAAATATAAGGCCAATACCTCTCTAAATCAAAGCGAGAAATGTATGGCTGTTGTACTCTGCACTTAACATCGTTGCCTTCTATCATTAAACGAAGTGTCATTATAATCACTTTATTACTTCAGAGAATATAAAACGACTTATCTGAAAGCAATTTGGCATACCTGTCCTTTGTTTCAGATTGTGTAAGAATTGTATCAATTTAAAGATGGCCATTTCCTCCTCTTGAAATTGCAATTCGAAAAAGATTCAATATTACTTCAAAGAAAATGCTTCGATTATAAATGTAGACACTGGCAGTAAACAGGGTTTCGGCGTTGACATTTTGACGAAAGTTTACTACCACATTAAACGCACCTAAAATTGTATCGTGCAACCCAATCTGCATTGAAATGCACCAAAATGTTGCAGATACACACAAGATATATAAAATAACAACGATTGCAATAAAACCAGCAGAAAAATAGAACGTTTTCGAAATAAGCACAACTTTCGGAACTAGGAGCAAAACACAAGAATTGAGTTGAATGTAACCTCTACTTCAACTATAAATAGCATTTCAGACCTAATAAACTTTCCTTTGATTATTTTAAAACTATTTTATTTCAATATATCCACTTTAAAATTAGCTATTACATAAACGTTTTTATTTTATTTTACATTAATCTTTCTTTAAAAATTGATTTTGATATTATTATGTGCACTCCTTGAAAAAAAACATTAGTTTTACTTTCCTTTTACATGTTTATGTGTACTTTCTGTTTGAAATGATTGGGTGGGAAACTTGTGTAACATAATTATTTTATGTTCCGTGTATGGATAGGAAAATCAATTCGCAGGCATTGTACAAAACTGTTCTATAGGATGTGGTGAATGAACTGGAAACGTAAGTGGTTTCTTCTTTGCATGTACAGGAGATAAATAACGCATATTACATCTGCTGACATCACAATATATACTTATTTGTGAGTATTTTCCGGAACGTAGTATTTTTCGGAAGTGTTTAAATATTTGTCTTTCATCACCTCTTTTCGAATTATGTTGTTCTCTCCAAACTAACTAATTCATTATTAAGTAAAGTGTATTTGTATACAAAGTACATGAATGTAATTTTCATTACAAATATAATATTTATGTTGATAGTAGCAATAATACTCAAAAACTCAACGGAAATTTCGTAAAGTATTTCGTTAAATAAAGTTACCCAATAAAAAATCAATGTTCCTTATAGCAAAAGCCAAAATTTCAAAACGAGATGTTTTCTGGTAACATGGATGTTTGTAGATATAAAATTCTTGTTTTTAAATTTTTGTGTAACAATTAATTCCATTTTATAACCCCGCGACTATATCTATTCATACGACAAACGAACACTAAATATGGTACCATGTTAGTGTTCATGTGTCGTATGAATAGACAGCAGTGCGGGGTTATAAAATGGAATTAATTGCGTACACAAAAAATTAAAAACAAGCATTTTATATCTACAAACATCTATGTTACCAGAACACATCTGACTTTGAAATTTTGAATATTACTATATGGAACATCGAATTTTTATTGGGTAACATTATTTTACTAAATACTTTACGAAATTTCCGTTGATTTTTGAGTATTAATGTTACTTTAAATGCATGCCACTGTCGTCTGGGGAATAAACAAGGCTTTGGCATGCATGACTCGGACAGTGTTAGTTACTCTTTTTAAGCTGTCTTAATATTAAAGCAGACGCAGATTGACAGAAACCTTTTATAAGCCGCCGCGATGTTGAAAAATTGTATAATTGTTTTGTTTGTTTAAATTAGTATGTGATGTCTTTATAAAGTCTTCAATACCTTATTTTCCGACATATTACTTCCTTTTTCTGTTAAGTATTTATTATTTTGATAATTTGCTATTTTTTACATATAGCCTGGTGGTACCGCGTATCGGTGTATTAAGCCTTTTTCTTCAAATAAAAATGTGTGAATGCAATAAAACAAACAAAACACATCAGTTTGTTATCATTTTACCTTTTTTCTGAGCAATTAAGTTTAACTATGATATGATTGGAAACTGCATCTCCGATATCGGTTGCTTTTTACTTACGGTCTGACGCGATTTCGATTGTTATGAAGAGTACTGCGTATCGGGGTATTCACGGTTAGCTCCCTTTTAGATTACAAAACTTAACGTCATATCTTTAATTGGTGTGATAAATAATAGTAATTGTTAGTTACACAAAATTACCTTTTATTTCATGAGTGTGTGTATTTATTATGTATATTTATACAAAATATATATGCGCATTATAATAAAGTGATTTCTTAGAGTTATGTCTCTCAATGTACTCTTGTATTCCATACATCCTTGCAGCTTTGTAAACCTTTTTCATCAGACTTAAATCATATTGGCTTCTCATCAGCTTAATAACTGATAAAACAAAATATATTAATTAGAAACAACAAAAGAAAATATCAAAGAAAAAAGCAGCATTTTATTTTAGTTGACTGGTATGAAGTTTATGTTAAGGCGTAATCTAGCAAGCGCACGGCATTGTGACGAAATTTAACGATGGAATGCTTTAATTCCGTAAACAAATACTAAAAATAGCTATCGAAAATAGTGTTGTTTTACAATCCAAAAAACAACTTTGGGAAATGTGTAAGATTTTGTGAATTACATCGCATTTTGTTATGAAAGAGATCTTACTTACCCGTAGATAGACCATTTGTCGGATATTTTTGTATTAAATACCGTGGGAAAAAACTTGTTAACAATCGGCACGGAACTAAGAAGTCACGTGGCAGATATTAAGCATGTTTCGGATTACACCGGTATGTCGTACTTACCGATACGCAGTACTCGAAGGATAAACTGTTTACTAAGGATGCATTTGATTTCTTGTACAAATGAAGTAAATTTTACAAAGCATATTTTTCGTTTATTCCACCATTTAAAAAAACGTTTGGACAATACTTGTGTCTTTGAGAAAAAGACCGGGTTTTATGTACCCTATTTTGGTCCGTTTCATTTGCACATTCATTCATTTTGCTGTAATTACATAACCTGGTGATATTAAGCCGTGGTTTTCAAATTAAAAATGTTCAATTGTAATAAATCAAAGGAAACACATCTGTTCGTTGTTATTTTACCTTTTTGGTGAAGAAATTAAGTTTCACTATGATATGATGGGTAATTTTATCTCCGATAGAGGCTGCGTTCTACTTACGGTCGGACGCCATTTGTTTGTTATGAAGAGTACTGCGTATCGGTGTATTTACGGTTTGCACCCTTTTAGAATTCTTACATAAACTTCAGGCCTGTCATTTGTGTACCATATACGAGTAATTGTTAGTTAAACAAAATACATAAACGTTTACCTTTTATTTCATCAGTTCGTATTTTTGTATGTATATTAATAAACAATATATGTACATTATATAAAAAATTGCAAAATAATATAAACATGAAAACAGATTTGAACATCAACAACACTTAAACAATGAACTTGCTAGTTATCTCATGTCAATACAGTTTTAACAATGTCAGATTGTCTTCCCTTTAGCTTAAATTTGGTGATGGTGGGCAACTGAAAATAAAAATATCTTAATTTGATACAGCCAAGTAAAATATCCAAGTAAAAGCTACATTCAATTGACTGATATGAAGTTTAAGCGAGTAATCGTAATCGTAGTAGCATGCCCATATATACAAAAATACAGCTCCATTTTTAACGCGCGCACCGCCGTTTGGTGTACGAACCGGTTCAAAAGTCTGAATCGTATCATACGGTTTAGCTAGAACCGTTTATAAACCGTATGATACGCTTTAAACCGTATGATACGCTTTAAGACTTTTGGACCGGTTCGTACGTTAAACCGTATGATCCGAAACCGTATGATACGAATCGTATCAGACGGTTTATGACGGGTATTATTCAATGTCAAATTAGCCAATCAGATCTATCGTTACAAATCTTCGCGGGCGCCATTTTTCTTCGTATTTCGTTGAACAGTGTTAATTCTTTTTTAATATATCCACCTCAGATATAAGCAAGAATATTACAAAAAAAATAAAATAACAGACGACAGTCCCATTCCGATCATAAAAAAGCAATTTCCGAACGGCGAAAAAGATACTGGTTATATTCTTTATTTCCTCCGATATCGAAGATTCGTTATTTATTTATTGCAGTATATTTTCTTTTTAACACATTCACTGGCATCTGCAAAATAATTAATTAAAATGCAATGATAAACAAAATATGACAGGCCTTTTCCGATCACAATAAAGCCCTTTCCGACAGTGCAAAAATGCCCTTTCCGGAATCTAGTCTTTTAAAATATGTAACACGCATTCTGATTGGCAAATTTATTGCGCCGTTAAAAAATAGATTTATTCAGTGTAAACCGTATGATACGGTTTACGCTAAACCCTGTGATACGAATCGTAAACTGTATGATACGAATCGTATCATACGGTTTTGCATCAAACAGTTAAGCGTACAATCGGTCCAAAAGTCAAAACCGTCTGATACCATCGTATCAGACGGTTTATGGTCGCAAAAGCATATGATACGGTTCTAGCTAAACCGTCTGATACAATGATATCAGACGGTTTAGACTTTTGAGCCGGTTCGTACACCATACCGCCGCGTGACGTCATTTTACTTATGGCATGTTTGCATTCGGTAAAGTAGCTATTGAAAATGGTGAAAAACTCTCTCAATCCTAAACAAAACTTATGCAACTGTGCAAGGTTTAAACAATCGGTACCGAAACTAAGAAGTAATGTGGCAGATTTTTGGCATGTTTCGTTTTACATCGGTACGTCGTACCCACCGATACGCAGTGCTCGAAGGATATGCAAACAGAACCTATGACGCTTAGTGCAAATAGATGCAAACAAATCATCTTTATTGATGTGTAATTCTTCTCTTCTACCAGGATGTTGTTACTGTCAGTATCACGGATTTCGGAAATAGGCTATTTCCTTTCCTTCCTGAGTGAGCTATTTGTAGGATTTAAAGGGTCTTGTTCACGTTGTGGTAAATTGACAAAATTGAAAAAAAATTGTTTCGGATTTGCAAATTTTCATTGAAGTTATGATATGTGCGATTAAACATTGATACCAAAAATTTACCATGCTCTAAAATACCCATAATATGCAACTTTTGACGATTTGAAAACCTGAAAAATATAAAGCGTCTGAGACGCATAATAAATTATTTATATCAGAAAATATGTATGGGATCCCAGCTAGTATACCAGAGTGCAATATGCGCATGCGCGCTGCGCTCATCCGGTTTTCGTTTACAAGCAATGCATCGTACAAAACCTGTGATCGAAATAGTAAAAAAGAGAAACAAAAGCCTCAAGCCAGTGATATTGCTCGAAAGTAATCAATCTTGGCGATCAGACTGAGTGTTTGCAGAATCACAGAAGTATCGTTGGAATAGACGAAGACAGTGTTATGGCTTAAACACACGAATTGTAAGTTCTATATTTTAGAAGCTACGTCTTAGTAACTCTTAGTTTTGGCAAGTGTTGCGTGTTTACAAAGGAATTTAAGCAAAAGTTTGGATATGTATTTAGTTTTATCGTATGGATATTTTACTCTGCAACGAAATAAGAAACGTACTGATAACATAATTTGTTCCTTGTGCGTTTAAAATTAGCCGTTATGCCCCTAGATGTTCGTATCAATTTAATGAATTCGTTTTTCTAAAACTTATAAGGAACACTCCAACACGAGTCAAATGTAGTTCTTCTTGAGTCAAATAATGCATGAAATTAATGATAAGTGATGAATTATGAATGATTAATTTATTCGGTATATTATTAAATATACTGGTATGCAAATGTATATATTACATTATGTAATCAATTATCAGTATATGATTTATTATCAGTATACAGTTTATTCCCTCAATTTAGCATCAATTTTGTTGTTTTTTTAAATTATTATGTGATCGATTATGTATTATGTCTGTAAATTTAGACAAACCTTCTTTTTAAGGTATTAAGAAAATACACACCGGCCAAACGGTTGCAAGTTTGACTGTTCATCATAATGTAAGAACAGCAAGCTCTTCACCTATGCACGGTCATCAACCCCCACCAGGTCCTGGCCTGTCATTTGTGTCGCAAAGATGTACCACACCTGGTCATGTGTCAGGAACTGGAGAGATGACATCTTACTTAGAGTATGCAAACAACCATGTCTAAGTAGATTTTAATTGATAAAATAATATATTTATATTAAAGAAGATTCTATGTGCTTCCTTGGTAATATACTTTATTTATCATTTTTTACCAGAAACTTTACAATTATTATGTTATGAAAACCAGAGGATATCCGATAGCTGGTTTGTTTTCTGAACCGTTCAGATAACTTGCATGGTGATTGGCTATGAAATTATTTCAATGTCATTCTCCTCCAATCTCTAGTAGTACAGTAATTGTCAGTTAGTATCTCAAGTATGATAACTTCATCATAAGCTCATACTGGTAATCAAGTAGCCCAGAAAAGTATTGGTTGGTTCATAAGTTAATACTGGTGAATCAAGTAGCACAGAAAAGTATTGGTAGGTTAACTGTTTGGCATGATATGACTAAAATAATGTTTAAAATTGCAAACAAATTTAATACATAGTTTTTATTATAAGTTTTAGTGTACATTTCAAAATTACAAATATGCTAATATGTAATTTCAGAGTAAATTGAAGGCAGCCAACAATTGGACAGTGGTGCCAATCAATGGAAAGAAGGGATACACGTACATGCCGTGCTTGCATGTAGAGTATTTGCACTGAGTACAGAGATCATCAAGGAAAAAACCCTTCGATCAAAGTTTCTTGTTGATCCAGCTTATTCAAAGCTGATTGCCCCTACAATTGCCCCTCATCCACCTGCGGCTAATGGGGAGCTGCAATATCCAATAGGTCAAGGGCAAGCAACCCGGAATCAATATGAAGATTTACTCATACAAATTGGTACATGGTGTATGTAACTATGTTGTTTTAACTATTTTCAACATACCATTATTATGAATTGAAAACTTGACAAAGCTGAAATCAATGATAACTGACTATGGGTAGGAACATAGTGTGTGAATTTGGCGGCATGGTTTTATAGAATGAATACCATTGAGTATGAAAGTGCATGTGTAATCCTGGTAGATGACCTTATTATTTAAAATGATGCTTGAATTTATTTGTGTAATATCAAGGCGTGACCAAATGTGTGACATTATGGTTAACTGTCCTGTCATCATCATGGTGATAAAATGTGATTTTAATAAGTGAACTGCTTATAAACATAGGGCTGCAATATCATTGTTCAAATACTCGTGAACGTAGCATACAAGTACCCTGAGATGCCATGAAAATATTTATTTGAGTTTTAAGTGTGTACGGTATTGTGAATTTTGTTAATTGTTTTGTTATAACAATATAGGATCCAAAGTATTCAATCATAGATCACTCTGAAAAAGAAGAAGTTGTAAAAACCTTGTCTGGCAAATAACTACATAAACATTTGGCCAAGTTCCAGATTTTTTTGTCACAAGTCAAGACCATTAACAGGAATTGTTGACTCTTATAGGTGTAATGTATCGTAAATTATGTTAAGTTTTTTATGGGAGACCCATGATCAAATATGGGGAGTTAATTGTGTTGTTATTACACTCAGTGTGTTTTTGTTCGAAAAAGGAACTGTTAAGAGAATCACTTTGGGATGCTGTCATTTACCAAAAGGGGATTAAATGTTTTATAAAATTAACACGAAGGACACCACTAGGACACATTGTAATGTTATTTCAAATGACGCTAGCAATTGCAGACGACAATCGCCTGAATGCTCATTTAGCAAACAAATTGTTGAGACTAGTTTATTAGTATTGGCGTGTGCTTATTATAATGAAATCATGGTTTAACTCTTTCGCCATGAGATAAATGCTGTATAAGACCATCTTGAACTGTGTATTACATTTCAGGTCAATCGTATTTCTATTGTTGTTTGTATACATGTACATGTATTAATATGCATACCTATTTAATTATCTACTGTATATATTAATGTTGTAAATATTTGTTGTATATGTGTTATGCTCTCCATGAATGGAGGAAATAAAGAATCTATCTATCTATC
>VMBQ01004767.1:62815-73998 GCA_007657795.1 Dreissena rostriformis
GGGGGGGGGGGGGGGGCATTTACGGGGTGTTAATTGCCGATAATGTGCGATAAGATAAGCGGATTAGCCAATACAGAGAAATGAAGTAAAACAAAACTAACAATTTGAGCATTTATTGCGTTAAACCAAAAAAAATGTTTTTCTGCAAGAGTAACCGATTATTTATTTTGTAACCGGTTAACCTCCTAAAACAACGGTTAACCGATTAACCGTTGCCATCCCTACTTGTTTTGGATCTTTTAATTTAATTTGACTATATAGCTTATCAGTTTCAATTAGTGCCCTCCTAAACGGCTTGTTATTGAAATGCAAGTAATGTCTGCATATCACCAATATTTGTTCATGTTTAATTCCATTTCCAGACGATGTCACTTATTGTTGGACTGCTGTTATACGTAAACGGTAGGCTACATACTTTCTTCGTATTAAATTATAGCGTAGATGTGTCACTGATTCCCACTGTATGGGATAAGTAAGAAGCAATGTAAATAAAGTAATTTTTAATTAAAAACCGTTGCCTTTAGGAAAGTGTTTGGGTCGTTTAACCACAAATTCATGTGTGATGTTTTTGGCGATTTCGCTTTTCTGTGGAATATTTCGCATCAATGGAGTTTATCCGACAACTAGTTAATAATAGGTGTGGTACAAGAGCACACAATATCTAAAAAATCGTGTGTATCAAGCTATTATACACGTTCGTTACATACATGCTCTGATGATATAATAATTACTGTCTTATAGAAGCAGCGGTTCTTGCAAGGCGCTGTCTTTGAAGTGTGTTAACATATTGAAAACGAACGTTAACAAACACGGGCCTGAATACTAAATTAGCCTAGCATATCCCTTGCTAGCTATACCTAATTTAGCTTTTTTTTCTGGAATAACTAATTAGTTCACACGATGTAGAAAATGTTTCTTCTAAATAACGATTGTCATTTTAAATGATTTGCTCGAAACTTAACACATATAAACTAGTTAAGATTTTATATGCAATATATAAAAAATGCAAATAATTTATTTGTTCATAAAATAATAATATCTTAGGATCTTAACGGATCGTAAACTGATCATTAACCCGGTACTTATTTAAAACAAAATAAAGACTTACTATGTCTCTGCAAATCATGGCAAAGCCAAACTATTTAGATTTTATTTTCTATTTGCATATAATCTTTTTTTTCTACGTAAAACTCGTCATTCAACCACTTACATGCACTCTATATTTTTTCTAGTCAATTGAAATGACTACGTTTTGGTTTGCAAAAAGGACAATATATATTGTATTCACAGCTTGCAATTGCGATTTCCAAAAAAACAAGTCTTAGTGGCCCTTAGCTTTTTGTTTGTTTGAATTTAACCATATAATTAGCCATGGAAAACTATTTTCACAAAATCGAAAATTACCATATATATATATATATGTTGAAGGAAACCCTTATGTAGACATTGTATGTTCGTTCCTTTTTTACTCTACACGAAATTACTGTTTCAGTACATGTTGCACTGGTTGGTAGCGTTTCACGTGGTGCCGTAGACGTCAAAACATTTATTTCGGTTGAATGCCGGTCCAATGCTGACATTAAAGTTCAGTTTGTTCGGACATCTGTTAATAAAACGAATCAAACAATAGCAGAATGTGAATCACCAATGGGAGCGTGTTATTTGCTCCAACAATCGTATGGAAAAAACTACGCAATATTCCATACTTCTTATGGAGCAATGTTTAGCGTAGTAACTGGTGTGGAGGAAACACATGGGACATATTATTGCTGTGAAACCTACAATCCGGACAACTGTGTTGACTTGGGAATAATGCAACTGATTAGCAATCAATCCACAAACAATTCGAATCCGGAAATTCTTGATAACATTAACAACAAAGCAAGTAAGTTTTATGATTGCGTATAAAGTAGTTACATCAAGATGTATACTAGTATGTTGAAACGTTCAGATTAATTATGAAATTAGTGAATTAATTAACATTATATTAACAAAGGTTGTTAAGAATTGTATATTAACTATTTTAATTTATGTATCGTCGGTACTTCCCTAGACATATATGTAAACTGAAATCGTTGATCGAACAAATAAAATTAAATACTGTAAACCATATTCGTATGGAAACAAATGGATTGTAAAAGTCTGCGTTTTGATTTTTTTTCTTTAGCAGATTCATCTGACCAACCAGAGTTACGGACGCTGCTCATATTCATAGTAGTATTGATATGCGTGATTGTCATTCCTGCGACACTGGCAAATATGTTGATGCGATGTCGGAGCAAAGGTAGCACACCAATCAGTTTGTTTTTCTTTATTGTATAAAGTGTGTGATTACCCGTAACAAGTATGTCCACTTCTTGAAGTGCTTCATTATTTCGTTACTCTGATTTGAAATATTTTTTGCGAAAACATTGTTTTTAAGTTAAATTTTGATTCACTCTAAATGTATTGACGTAATGTATGAAAGAAATGATTATTGAATGCGTAATTTGTTTGTATTTATTGTTGTGTTTAGTTTTAACTTTGTGTAAGAACTATACTGTATGCAAGTGTTGCAGCATCGGCTTTTTTCCAGATCGTTCTATAGTTTGTTGTATGAGAGAGACTCCAGAATCATTTTCAGAGTGTTCTATGGTTTGGTGTATTGGAACGACACCAGAAACAGTATGTATTTGATATAATCTTTTATATCTGACTACCTTTTTAAATATCGTAATATTGCACCAACCAAACACATGGAATAAGCTGTAAAAGATGCCCGTAACATCGTGTGTTGGTTAATGGTTATTGCACCTGAATGCGCTATGATTCTCAGCATGCAACATTACACTGTTTGTGCGTCTGATTACAAATAATTATTTCTTTACTATTGGCATAACTGGTTTACTTTATGTTGTACTGTTTGGACTATTTGGGGGTATACTATTAACTATCGCTTGTTGAAATGTTCTTATTGCAGAAAAGTTCCGCTATGGATTTCCAAGAACACCCGCAAAGAATCGTAGAATTGCAGCACTTAAGTATTTTATATTTCATCACACATATTCGCATAATCTGTGTGTCCCAGAAGGTTTTTTCATAAACTTAACACGAAGCTAAACTTATTTAGAATATATCAGCTTTATGAACTTACACTTAAGATTACTTAAGATTACGGAACGCTTGTTTTGTTATTGTTCTCCGTCGTTTATTTTGTACATGACATCAAGATGTGGAATTTTACAGGAACATGAAAATTATTTCGATCGACAGACTCTTCCAGCCGAAACGTAAGTAGACGTTAAAATCAATATGTATTTCATGAGGATTTTGACATTATCCTCATGATAAAGTTAAATAGGCAAATTGGCCAAAGTAAAGGCCATAACTTGTATTTTTTATGGTTTGACGGTATAACAATTCAACTGGGTTAATTAACTTGCTACATAATGGCTATTTTTTTTTACATTGGCCACAACGTGTTAGAAATCCTGCGTGATTTTTGCCAATATGACAAATGTTGTTTAAAAAAAAACTATTATAAAACTTCAAAAATCCAATTTGATTTGTTCCCGTGAAGAAAGTGGGAAAAATATCCCATGGGAAAATTAACTAAAAATCCCATTTAAAAAACGAAAAATCCCATCCGAAAATGTAAAATTACATGAAAGGCCAACTTTGCACATTAGTTTTATAGTAAAAATAACGCATTTGTTAAGCAAATATAATCAATTATTTATCAAAAATACGCTTTTTATCGCATACTTTATCTCTAAGAGGCAAATCTTAAAGAAAAAGGGTACGTAAGTTTGCGAAAATTCGGTTTCGCAATGTTTTTTCCGGTGACCGTTTATGGTAAAAACAGAGGTAACATCCTAATATTTTAATTTGAGAACAATAATTTAAAATTCATTTAAAAGATAAATTCCTTATAATTGCATGCGTTATTGTAGGTTAAGCTAACAGCTTAAGCAAAATATATTATAATCAAATAAAACTACATGTGTATAATATTGTTCACGAACAATATCATATAGAAAACAATCTGCATGTATCTCTTATACATGTACATGTACTATGTGCTTTTTCATGTATAATTTATGCTTTGGTTTTAGATAATTATTCTATATGTTGTTCTTCTAGACGGGAATCGATTTGGATGAATATGATCGTACTTTAAGGACAGGTAGGATATAATTGTTTTCTCGAATCATGCAGTTATCATAAGCATACATTTACTTGTATAATATATCATGCATCTCAATAAACAATTAAGAAATACGTGTTAATTTTCTGAATTATATAAATTGAGCTCTTATATTATTGAAATCATACACGCTGTCAATTATTACAGCGAGACGTATTCCGAACTCTTCGCTTGCTAGTTTACAGGTTAGTGTAAATTATAACTATGCTAAACATATACACGTATACTCTTATTATTAGTTGCATAACTATATAAATATATTCATGTAGTTTAATTTGTCATAAATGTAATTAATAGAAAAGTTAGGTCTGCGATTTTGTGGCACATCACTTTAAATGTAGTTATAAGCTGAATATGAAAATGATATTTACCATTAGTTTTATATTTAAAAAAATAGGAAATGTGTGACAGTGTTCATATGATTATGTCATAGTGAATAAATCGTAATTATGCTTATCGTATCTATGTTCTTTAATGTTGATTCCGGTACTTAACTAAGTTAATTGAAATATTTTATATGTTGTACTTGTTTCAGTATATAAAATTAGGTTTTTTAAAACTTAATTTAAAAAATAACGTTTAGCCTGCATTAAGGTGCATTTTGTAACGATTAATGCTTATAATTCAGCTGTCAACACACATTGAAGAAGACAGTGGAATAGAAGACGCAGTCGACATAATACACGGCAATTAATTATATACGTAATTCCCATGACAAGCACGTGGAGTACAATTTATGATTTACTTAAAAATTTTAAACTATATAGTGGTATCTACACACTTTTTCAATCAATACCGATTTTTGTATTACCTAAAAAACGAACACAAATTTGAACATAAGCACCCGATGGCTTTACTGAGAGAACATAGCGTAAAACGTTTTGCCGATTCAACATTCATGATATTCGACATACAACAATAATTATGATAAATTTAAAATAATACCATGTAGTGTTTGCATATACATTCTAACCATGCAATCGGGCTTTTCACGCCATGCATTATCGTTTCTTCGTGATATGAATTACAATGATCCGAGGTTTTTACTATGTGATGCTATTTTCTCAAATCTTGTAATCAGACATTGAGTTGATATTTCTATTAACTTCATTTCATTGTGACTCAGAAAGGTGTTATTATGTGGTTTTGGCTTGTATTAAATCACTGAGTAATTTAATTTAAATTAACTAATTTATATTTCTCTTTTATTGCGTTTTAATTTGAATAACAATGCTATCAGGGGAAGTTTTATTTACCTTTGTTTGTTAGGGATTTCTGTAAGTTTGGGCTGAGTGTGGCATTCGACGCGTCATTCAACCGGTTTAAACCCTTAATGATTTTCTATGACTGTTCGAATCCGGACCGCAGCTTTTTTATGTTTGATGTCGTGCTGTTTGATCGTCCGGTATTGTGTAGGAAATGTTCACTTGCCTAAAATAAAATAATATCGTTTATACAAATTTCTCTCCCGCCCATGTGTCTGGAGTTGTATTATTCATGTGTAATCGACGTCAAATATTGAAAGGCTAAGCACTGTCACTGACTACTTAATGTGCTGTTTCTGGCATCATTTCATTGTTTATGTCCCCCAGTCTATACTGGGGGACATATTGTTTTTGCCCTGCCTGTTTGTTTGTTGGTTTGTTTGCACAAACTTTAACATTGGCCATAACTTTCGCAATATTGAAGATAGCAACTTGATATTTTGCATGTATGTGTATCTCATGGAGCTGCACATTTTTAGTGGTGAAAGGTCAAGGTCTTCCTTCTAGGTCAAAGGTCAAATATATGGGTCAAAATCGCTCAAAAGGGGACATAGTGTTTCACAAACACATCACTTGTTTTTAATTGCAAATTCACATGCACAGTAGTTTTGTGTTTGTGAAGAAAATAGTGTTTTGACTGGTTTGTTAATACATATTTTTTTTTTATCTGATGAGAAGTAAAACATATGCTTGTTGTTCAAGCGAAATGTAATTTATGACAAAATAGTATATTTGTGTACGATGTTTATAACATTATACTGAATTAGTGCTAAATGTGTACTTTGTGCAAGCAATATTTTGAACTTCAGGAACAAAATATATTCTAGTCAAGTTTTGAGATGATGTTAAGTTTTTGCAAAACAGAATAATATACATCGATTATTCTTTATGTGTGTTGTCGTGTTAATACTTTACTTTTCGACGATTTTATCTATTTATCATTATGTTGTTATATCAGTTCTTCTTGGCAAACACTAAATATTCAGAATTGTAATTAGAATGTCTACATTAGTGGGGTAATACATACTTTTATAAATATATTTTAATTTACCTGAATAAATGTCATGTCACACAATTAAAATTAAGGTTATTCATCTTGTTAGCCTCATAGATTACATGTTTAGACCGGCAGATGGGATACACCGACTTAAATTCGTTTATGCAATGTAATGTTTTTAATCAACTTGAATACGAGTTGCAATACATTTTCGGTGGAAATTATATAGGAAAAGTAGGTGAGAAAACATGTCATTGAATTACAGACAAATAAACCAACTACGCACACATTTTAGTAATTAATGCATCAGAAAATTAACTATGAATTACAAATGTTGCACCATGTATAATGTTGATTTGTTTGATGAAATAATACTTATATATCGCCAATTTAATTAGTTTTGTATATGTTAGGTACCCTTCATATATTATTGTCACATACTTTGTACTTACAATTACCACCGCATTTAAGTTTTAGATTTGGGATTTAAAAGTGTTTCTCAAGTCTTATGATTTGTGTTACTTGTTACAACATGTGAAACAAAGAATAACAAATTATTATATTCTTATATTGGACATAGTTTTAATAGTGTGTGTACTAAGATTCATATATCCGTCAAAATGTTGAAAGGCTTTTCAGAAGTATCTTATTTGGGGTTGTCTATTATTTCGTTCGAATAGGAAGTTAAGAACAAGGCGTTAATATTATACTTTCACACATGTACCATCATCTAATTAAAATTGTTTTGTGGTAATTATCGTTATTGTATTATAATACGTACATTTTGTTCTGAAAGACTGTTTATTGGTCCGGACAGGTAATCGGAAATAAAGCGGTAACATTATTCAAATGTGAGTTTCAAACTTTCACATGTTTGGTTAATATGAGATTGTTATCATAATACATATTTATTATAACGAATGTGCATATAGTGTCCTTCATATGACTGTTGACCGTTTAAATGCAAAGCTATTGGAGAACTTATGTTTCATAATTATCAATTACAACTATGTTTTGTTTATGTATTCTTAAAAAGTATAATTAAGATAATTTATTTCGATAAAGATTAACAAAAAAATGAAGAAATATAATACTGAGTACGATTCGTAGGCACCTAACATAAAACTGCACGGCACATCAAATTAACAAATTTTATATAAATCTCTCGTATTACTGACAAAAAAAAATAAAATGTTTTTGTTCTTGTTTTTTACGTAGTACTTATAGTTTAAGTTTTAGATTTTTATTTTGTCAATAATTGTCTTGTAGCTATACACATAGAGTAGTTTTATAATGTCTTGTTGATCTTTCTAATCTAGGGTTACTATGCATGTTTTTAAGTACGTAGCACTTATAGTATAAGTATAATAGAGTAGTTTTATAGCATAATTGAGTAGCTTTGATCGATTTCTTTTAAAACTGTGTTGCAAAATGTATTCGTATCTGCGATACGTCAAATGTTCTTATGTAAAGCGCCTTTGAACGTGCACTCTTGTATGAAAAGGGCGCTATATAAATCCGGTATAATAATAATAATAATAATATTTGTAAATATAGAGTGTTTCGATTAAATTTGTAAAACTCACAATACAAAACACACTATTCAGTGCTAAATTATGTCAATATGTATATTCATTTTCCGTTGGTTCAATTTGCAGTTGTATTTCAACATTTATACTTTGTGTTTTAATATGATTTTTTATTGTTGAATTACTGTATGCTAAACGGTATTGATTGGGACTGTTTGCATACTGTTTCATAAACAAATGTACGCGTTTCATCTTTTGTTTGGACACAAGTTGAGTTTTGAGACTAAGAAATGTATCCGTGTTCTAATGACGCATGTCTAGTTTGTTATCTTTATTGCTAAAATAAATATCTGCGTTGAAACTGTTATGCTTCTTTTGTGTCAAATCATTACATTACTTACATAATTCTTTCAAAGTTGAGTATGATTGTCATTAAATAGTTCTATATATATATATAAATAGTTTAGATGTAAATATCACATGTAAACCTGTATTGTTCTTCAAATATATTTCAGCTGTTTATTGTTTGTCTTATTTCTTTTCCGACAGTTTAGTATTTGTTCAAAGAGTAAACGGACAGTAATGGGTTCCTTTTTTAAACATACGCTATGGTACAAATTGTCGCGATAACGAGATGATGTGCGTGCTTTGTGCAGCATTACTTGTGCGCACAGAAGCTTGTTAATGTCAATAATTCCTTTAATCGCAAAGCCTTGATAATTTGCACTGAAGCGCTTGGAGATAATTATTCTGTTAACTTTTGACGAAATCGCACGCAAAACATGGACGTTGCGCACAGAAGCTTTTACATGTAATTACAAGCAAAGGGAAATAACTTCTGAAAAATAACGCAATCGTGAAACCTTTGAAACATGCCCTATAGCACTAAGAGATAGTAAACAAAGTTTGAATCATTGTAGGAATTGCGCACGCAGGCGTATGATTGACATAGAAGCACGCACGCTCGTAGGAGCGGAATTACGCCTACCATCTCTGGTAACCTTTTCGACGCTAATTTGACAATATTAGTGAACAAACTTAATTAATATTTAAGACTTTTAATGATACATTTTTATCATATCAGGTCTTTTTTTAAACGCAACAACTATAAATGTGTATGTATTTATTTGACCTTGAAGTCAAGGATAACCCATAAAAAGTGCAAGCACTTATTTCCAATGGGGTCCTTTGGTTTTGCTGAAGAGACAGCAAGTGGAGAGACAGTATTGAGATACAAGGAATCCGGGTGCGATACCCTAGCTCTTTGCGAATAGATCCCTTGTTTTTTTTACATGATCAGTGTATAGCACCGATACACGCGAGAATTACCTGAGTTTCATGCCAGTTCATCTCTAGTTGGGTGGGAAACACTTGAAGCATTTCGAAATTTGAACACACGACCTCTGGAATGGTAGACCAGAGTGTTACCACTCGACTACCGCACCACCCAACAAGAGAATAATGAACGTGCTTTTTAATCGGAGTAAATATTTGTAAAATACCAAGATCATTTGTGGCAAGTTAAATAGTAACAAAAATGAATATTTCATTATAAGAAAGCAAAACAATGTAGTTATTGTTCACCTTAAAAATATTAATCGCGCACACATCATTTCATCGGAATATAAATACATGCCGAAGAAGTGGAATCAATTAAACGCCCATTAACACTCAAAATCAACGAATGTTCCGTTAAATAAAGTTAACCCATAAAAAATCAGTGTTCCTTATAGCAATAGCAAGCATTTCAACGCCAGATGTGGTCTGGTAACATAGATTAAACTAGATACAAAATGCTCGTTTTTGTACGTGGCACAATATATTCCATTTTAATTTCTCGCAACGATATCTATTCATACGACACACGAAAACTAAAATGGTACACGAAACAAGTATTTTGTATCTTGTTAAATATATGTTACCAGAACACATTAGCGCTGAAATTTTGGCTTTTGCTATAAGGAAAACTGATTTGTATGGGGTTAACTTTATTTTACGAAATATTCGTTGATTTTGAGTGTTAATGGGGCTTTAAATATTCAAGACTGGAGTATGTTACAAATGCCTTATTTGACATTAGACCAAAAAAGCAATTAACCATTTCTGCTCTACTTCATGAATTTGAATTGTCTCGCGACATTTTTTACAAAATGAGCGTGTCCATAATCAATACCACTCTGCCAAAAACGCTAACCTTAAAAACATTTTTCACTCTCATTTACGCTGTGTTTAAAGATTGTGTCTTAACTGTGTATTTCTTAAAAATATGACTCAAATGTGTAGATCTATTACTCAGAAATATGACTGAGACTGGAATTTTCACACAGATGCACAGACTTACATGCAACTGCTATTTGCCACCTTCTTCGAATGGAAGCATAACTATGTAAATTAAATTATTTCTCAGTTTCCAGTTAAACATGAAACTTAATGTATAAGTGTGATCAAAGATTGCAACAAATGTAAATTGGAGGATTTTTATTTAGTAAACGAAATCAAACCATTTTTTATGATTTTGTTTTTAGAATGGAATAAAAAAAAAGACACTATTTTTATAATTTATGGCAAATAACACAAACAATTCTCAGCAAGATGTAAGGAAAATTTTAAACGATGAGTACTGTAAACTTAATCATACATTCTACAATAACTGTAAGGAAAAGTCGAATTTTCTGCACTAAACGCAAGGAGAAGTTAACAAGAGGGCCATGATGGCCCTGTATCGCTCCACTGGTTTTTTATGCAAAAAAAGCGTGCAATGCGCATGGGTTGAAATGTTCCCAAGCATGTGACTTTCTCTTTCTATCCCTCGTCCCACTGGGCGCTTAAAGTTAGAAGGGTGAGCATTTTTATATATGGAAAACGTTACTACGGTGTTCACTAAACAGACTAAAAAGCCCGGGAATTGTCGCACAGGTCCTTTGCTTATAACGTAGGTACATTTATCTCTCCAAAAGATATTGTAGTTCTTTCTATTTCACATATTTTTAGATGCTGAAGATCAAATCTACGCATGTTCTACAAGATTTATAAAAGTTCCTTAAAAAACGACTTCCTGTGGCCATGTTTTTTGACGAATCAAATTTTCTTGAACAACTTTTTAATGGGAGCCTTCAAGGGATAAATTTAGCATAATTGCTGCTTCATTGTATAACTTTGTTTTATGATCATATACATGTATACATTGTATGTCTTATATTGAAAAA
>VMBQ01004768.1:3098-41337 GCA_007657795.1 Dreissena rostriformis
TACAATGAATTAGCTAGGACGACAAATAATGCATATTCCACTTTAACCCTTTGAGCGCTGGAACCGGATTTTGAAGGCCTTTGCAAACAGTTTGGATCCAGATGAGACGCCACAGAACGTGGCGTCTCATCAGGATCCAAACTGTTTGCTATTCTGATAGTATTCTTTGAAAAAAATCGAAGAAAATGCTAATTTTTGAAATTCAGCAGACGACATTTTAGCAGACGACAAATTTCCCAGCATGCAAAGGGTTAAATGTATCGTCATATAATAGACTTCTGTCCGTCTGCTTGTATTAGTATCATGGATCACATGACTAATTGCTCGTTGAATAAACATGTTTTCTTGGAAAGTAATAATCAAACGATAGACAAACAACATTGTTAGAACATTGACCCTATGACCATATATCAAAGACTATTATAAAAACTGATCACAATTCTTAATTAATTATTAACAAAAACATGGTCACATAACATTCAATAAATTTCAATGACTTAGTCTTTTATCACTGGCATGATCTTAGGGCGGTGATTCTTACTCTGGCATAAGTTCTAAGAAAAGTGTTTTTAAAAGATTATACCTCTGGCATGTAGTCTAGGTAGAGGTTTTTAATGAGCATTTCCAGGGTCCTCTCTCGTTTCTGAGTAAACATCGGGTTGTTCACCGCTGCCTTCTCACCATTCATCACTGTAATGGGAATAAGTTGGAAAATGAAATAAAAGTTAAAATGGAATAAGAGTGTTAATGAAAATTTAAAAAGACTGCAAATGTAATAACAATTCGATTGCAAGATAAATCTTAATAAATGAACACTGTAAATAAAAAATGAAACTTTAAATAAAACAAGGTAGTCCAAGAGATAGCTTCACGTGCTGACCTAAAATAAGAGTCAGCTTGATTGAGTCATGATAGGTTAACATCTTCTGAATGACATTAACTTTTCATGAAAATCCTTCAAATGGTATATAAAATGAAGCATTTAGCACATGCTTTATGTTGTTTTCAATGTTATACAGACATAACGTATTTTTTTATATTACACATGTGTAATACAATATTTTTAAGCGTTTTCATTGGCTACAGAATCAATAACTAACCAATCGCATGGCTTTATTTGGGTGAAATGACATCGTCAACATGAAATGACGTCACGATAGTAAACAACTTTTAGATCTATCAGCATTTGTTTGGTCAATAAAGATGTATTTTATTTAGTTTAAAAGCATGTGATAAAAAAGATCTGACACTCGTTGTCATATCATACTATATTTTATTAAACTCGTCCAGGAAATTTGTAAGTAAGCTCGCCAAAGGCTCGCTTACTAACAAAATTCCTGATTTTGTTTTTTAGGATGGAGAATCCTCCTTCAAGAACGGCCTTGACCTTGAGTCTGAATGCCTTACTCATGCCTTTTGCATACTATCTGAATGCCCTTCATATTTGAGGCTTGTTTCACAAAAATCCATCAAAAGGTATTCATGGGGATATACATGTATATGGGCACAACAATGGAGCTTAAGACCTTGAAGTATGACCTTGACCTTAAGCTAGCAGCTTTAAAAGTAACACTGTAAATAAGTAAATGTTAACAAATTCTGAAACCCAGTTATTTTGAGAAATATAATCATTATGTTGCTGCAAAACCATAAATATTCATGTGAAAGTAATAATTGAGGATTTAAGCTTTTGAGTTCTTCAATTTCATTTAATTAAAATCCCAGGGGCCAAAAACTTCAATAATATTTTTCTTGAAATCTAAAATAATTGTTAGTAATTTTACAAAAACCACAGAATGTCAGGGCCATGTTTGTATAAAACTGAGATGTTGACGACAAAACCTGTAATATTGACATGAGTGATCATCCTACATGTATAAATAACCCTTTGAGCGCTGGAACCGGATTTTGAAGGCCTTTGCAAACAGTTTGGATCCAGATGAGACGCCACAGAATGTGGCGTCTCATCAGGATCCAAACTGTTTGCTATTCTGATAGTATTCTTTGAAAAAAAATCAAAGAAAATGCNTATAATACTCAGTGCCACAATGCTTTGTGAACGGTGTGTTTACAAGCAGTTGTAATAATAACATGATTTGAAGACTAATTATTATTATAATAAAATATATTATTTCAATTTTGAAAGAGATGTTCAAGAATAATTCGTAAACCACTTAAATAATATTCTGGTCACTAGTAAAGGTTTTTTTCATGGAACAGCATTTCAAAGTGTGCAGTAGAGCAAAGTACCCTAATTTCGACAGTTTAAGGTTAAAATGCGTATACCAATTTGTATGATCGGTATCCTCCTAACTTCGACATACCATTAACGTAACTTATTGCATCCCGCGCTTTTTAAATGTTGACTGTCAGATAAGGATGCTTTATACGTATCGTATTTACTTCAAACGTTAAGAANACAGTGTGTTTACAAGCAGTTGTAATAACAACATGATTTGAAGACTAATTTTTATTATAATAAAATATATTATTTTAATTTTGAAAGCGATGTTCAAGAATAATTCGTAAAAACACTTCTATAATATTCTGGTAACTAGTTAAGTTTTTTTTCATGGAACAGCATTTCACAGTGTGCAGTATGTCAAAACCTTACATTTCATGAGCACAAAATTTATCATTTCTTTAGACAAATCTTACATTGAATGAGCAAAAGCTTACATTTTTCTAGAAAGTCTCATATTTTATGAGCAAAATCTTAAATTTTTTAAAACATATTATTACATTTCACAGGCAAAATCATGCATTTCTTGAGCAAAATCTTACACTGCTTGAGCAAAATCTTACATTTGATAAGCACAATCTTACATTTCACGAGCAGGAAGTCTCTGAATTCCTCTGCGTCGAAGAATTCTGGTGGAGTAGGAAGAGGGGGTCCAAACAGGGGAACCGACTCTTGGGAAAAAACACTCAACCTACAGGGGCGAGATTGAGAAGTGTTCAAGTGTTCGATTTGTTCATTTAGATATTCCAATTCCAAATAACTTTTTTTACAGTAATTTTTCCTAAACTCTTCTTTTTTCCTGTTCTCTTCACTACAACTTTATGTCCTCAATAGGTATACATAAAAGATCATTTGAGTCCATGCATTCAATACTCATTTGAGTCCATGCATTCAATACTTAAAGACCATTTGAGTCCATGCATTCAATAATTAAAAAATCATTTGAGTCCATGCATTCAATACTCATTTGAGTCCATGCATTCAATACTTAAAGATCATTTGAGTCCATGCATTCAATACTTAAAGATCATTTGAGTCCATGCATTCAATACTTAAAGATCATTTGAGTCCATGCATTCAATACTTAAAGATCATTTGAGTCCATGCATTCAATACTAAAAGATCATTTGAGTCCATGCATTCAATACTTAAAGATCATTTGAGTCCATGCATTCAAAACTCATTTGAGTCCATGCATTCAATACTCATTTGAGTCCATGCATTCAATACTTTTTGAGGTATTTTTACTGGCCGAAAAATGAGACAGTGGAACAGATGAACAGAAAATTATGAGCAATGTGAATACCATATACCCCATATATTATAATCCCCAAACTTCACCTTGGGGGCATACAAAATTAAACACAAAACTGAATAAATATTAAGATGGTAGATGTTGTATAATTAATATTAACAATAAAGCAAAGAATATTATTGTTCTGTTAACAACAAAAAACAATCAAATTATTATCCATGTACACATAGTGAAATGTACAATTAAACAAATATATATACTTTTACTTACCGGTATCTCAACGTCTCTGAACTATATGTAACTACAGCGAATATATCTGTGATTGGTCAAGGAAAGAAGTTCTCACAAGTAAAATACATAAACAAATAAAACTTCTTAGAAATAATATCAAGTAACAAATACATACTAAATTATCATAATGCACATGAATTTATGACATTGTTTTATTTGCTATTTAGTAAATAAAAGTATTTATGCATGGGTTGTCCAGAAAATTGTAGACATAATGAGTATTATTAGATTAGGGATAGAAAAATGTATGCTATCAATATAAATGAGTTCTTGTATACAGGATCTGACACAAGTTTTTATTTATTAAGGTTTGATTAAACAAGTGCAGGAATCCATAATTTAGTCTACAAAGTATGCATGTATAACAAAATCTTTTCTAAAAGAGCATTCTAAGCTGAAAGTTTTTAAGAAAAAAATCAGGTAAGTCATGTGATATGTAATAAACAAACTTAACACTTATCTTTTTTTTTCAACATCTTTTTTCTGGTAACCTTTTACATTATTTATATAAATATATTTGAACAAGGAAGGTTTTATTTTTATATAAAGTTCATTTTATGCACTATTTAAAGAAAACAAAAGGGCACTAAATTATTACATAAACAAGACAACACGTTGTTCTTATTCAATAACAGCATCTCACAGTCTCTTGCCCATGCTATCAAGCGTATTGGCAAATCCTATAATTTAATCAGACAGATATTCCAATTTAATCAGACAAATATTCCCAAGGCAGACTATTCAATAAAAACGCACTGCATCGGAAGTAATAAGTCTTGCGGTCAGTGGCTGTTGCCGTATGTTTCATAGTCTGGTGGACCCCGGTCAATGTCTTGCCATTCCAGACATGGACAATACCAATTCTGTGTTAAATAAAGATAATGTTTTTGGAGTGTTATTATTTATATGTTAGGAAAAATGAACGATCACAATTATGAATAGAACAGTAACTGCTGTCTTTGCATTTCTTTTCTTTAAAAACTTTAGACTTATACTTAATTAAATCAGATACAATATTTATGCTCTACAAACACAGAAATAATCATGTTTTTTTTAAATTTGGAAAAGGTTTCCAAAGATTTATGTATTATTTCATATAAAATCTGTGTAGCACTCAGTGGTTTGTTTAAATCTCATTAGTTCTTAATTGTACATTACATAGTACATGTAGATGATTATCAACAAGAGGCCAAACTGATTAAAAAATATTGACTTTTGATCTCTAAGTGTGACCATGACCTTTGAGTGATACACCCAAACACTCAGTGAAGTTTTAATTTATATTAAGTTCTTTTAGATTTGGGTGATAAATGACACAGTTATAGCCCAGGCAAGCTCTATCATGGCAAAATTTTAACTTTGACCTCTTCGTATGACCTTGACCTTTGAGATAGTGACAGGTTTTACACATCAATTTTCCTCTCCTCATTGTGGTCATAAGTGGTAAGTTATTTTAAAACAGCATGCTTAACAACAAAGTTATAATCCAGACAAGCTGTTTTATGAACAAGTTCACAGTAAACCATACATCTACCAGTTTGAAGGCAACAGTCACTTTTCAGAACAAAAAATATACAAATGTATATGTAATGGGGAGGGTTTTTTGTAACCGTGGACAATTCCTATTTCATTGTTGTGGGTGGTAATTTCCTACAAAGGATACGAGTAAACCTCGTCTTCATCATTCCCGGCTTGAAGCTCGGTATACAGTTTGGATCTCCGTCCCAGAATATTATGTTCACGATGTCATTTCCTATGTGGCGCTTTCGTTCCACCTGTAAAATGTTATATGAAAAGTAACATGAAAAGTAACATGAAAAGTAATATGAAAAGTAACATGAAAAGTAATATGAAAAGTAATATGAAAAGTAATATGAAAAGATCTTGTTTGGGCAAAATATTTGTCACATACTATGTTATAGTTGCAAAATGTTAAACAAAAAGTAGTATGTGAAAACATTCAAACTTGCTTTGGGGGAAATATTTGTAACATATTATGTAACATTCGGATACTAATTGGGCCTCGTTCCAGAAAAACTGGGCTAAATTTAATCCATGAGCGTAAAATGTTGTCCCAGAACAGCTTTTGCAATCTGCAAAGGGTAATCAGGGAAAACACTTTATGCTAAATTGGTTTTTTGTTTAGAAGAGATTTTCTTTATTATTTTTTTTATAAAAGCGAAAAGTGTTGTCGCTGATTAGCCTTTGCAAACTGCACAGGCTTATTAAGGACAACACTTTACTCATATGCATTAACCCTTTGAGTGCTGGAACCGGATTTGGAAGGCCTTTGCAAACATTTTGGATCCAGATGAGACGCCACAGAACGTGGTGTCTCATCAGGATCCAAACTGTTTGCTATTCTGATAGTATTCTTTCAATAAAAATCGAAGAAAATGCTAATTTTAGAAATTCAGCAGACGACATTTTAGCAGACGACAAATTTACCAGCATGCAAAGGGTTAAATCCAGTTTTCTGGGAATATGGCTCAATTATCTTTCCAAAGGTTCAATAAAAGGTCACTGTGGCCTTGTGAAAATGGTGTCCACCTAACGCCAAGGGAGGTCATGGGTGCAATTCCCACTGTGGAAGCGTTATTTAGATCTCCTCCAGAGACACCAAGTACTGGTTCTATCCAGGAAATGGACTCGAGAGCCTTTCAATAAGCCTTAAGCTTTGGATGTAATAGAGCTAAAATAAAAAGGTTTAAACTAAGGTTCCCAACCTGTTGTTTGTTGTCGGTNTACGTGTTCCTCGTATACAGTGTACACCGTCTCAGCACCTGTTGTGTTGGCTGTAAACATAGAGACAATGTGTTGTGTGCAGTAAGTATACAGTGTACACCGTCTCAGCACCTGTTGTGTTGGCTGTAAACATACAGACAATGTGTTATGTGAAGTTAGTATAAAGGTACAACTTAGAAAGTTGTTGTAGCATAATTGATATGGTGGTGGCCTAGCAACCCAGAGGTCACAGGTTCAATCCCAACTGTGTGGGCATTCTTTAGATCTCTCCCAAAGCCATCAAGTACTGGCTCTACCCAGGAAACAAAATCAAGAGTATTTAATAAGCCTTAGGCTTGGGATGCAATCAAGCTAAATTGAATAATTTAAAACTCACATAAAAAGTCTTTATTTTGGTGCTTTTTAGACAAAACTTGGCATTTCAAGGTGTTTATAATGTACTTTTGTACTCGTGTGTTTATTCTGTTTGATACTGTCTTTAGTTTCGGTGTAATAAGCACACTTTTACATGACATGTTCATTAAAATGGATTGTGTTTCTAACGTTTTGTGACAAAATTTGTTTTATTGGAGCAAATATATATGCAGGTGTCTTTTTACTCACTTTTTGTGAAAAACCCAACAAAAGAAAAAAACAAACAATAACACGCGGCTTGCCTTATGGAACTCTGATTTTTTTACCCTTGAAATCTATGTTAACCCTTTGAGCGCTGTAACTGGATTTTGAAGGCCTTTGCAAACAGTTTGGATCCAGATGTGATGCCACAAAACGTGGCGTCTCATCAGGATCCAAACTGTTTGCTATTCTGATAGTGGTCTTAGAAAAAAAATCGAAGAAAATGCTTATTTTAGAAACTCAGCAGACGACATTTTAGCAGACGACAAATATCCCAGCATGCAAAGGGTTAATAAGTCAAGTACACAGCATGAAAATATGACAAAAATGCAAATTTAATATCGCATGCATGCATAATGCTATGAAGCTCATTTTTAAGGACCGCTTGGTACAAGCACAATTCTGTCATAGGCTGTCATCCTGCTTGAACCCTTATTTTGCATGCTGATGTCATTGGCTTCATCTCCATTTCTGTGGACTCGTACAATTACATCCAAATTGAATGCAAGCATATTGAAGTCACAATCTACAGATGAACGGAAAAGGTCTAACTAACTTTTTTTTGTTCATTGGATTCTGTTAAAAAAACAGCAACACACATGCTATATCATATTACTTAATAAACAATTTGCTATTGATGACAAACTGATGAATGCTATTACAGAAGTTTCTTTTATACCTAATGATAAAATATGACATTTCTGCAGTGAAATAACAGCAGTGAAAATAACCCAATTGTTACTTTCACCGGTGAAAATAACACATTTTCGGAATTCCTTTTTCTATTTTTAGATAATCATATCAAGATTTACTTCCCTTATTTATATCCTTGTTTATATTTTATCTATGATCACGAGTGAAATAAAATCGATATTCCACCGAATCCAACAAATTTTCTTTTAATTTTATGCTTTTTTTACCGTAAATTTACATTGCAAAAGATCTCGAGTTTAACTGAAGAATTTCCCTGGAATAATGACGTCATTTATGACGTCATTTTGTCAACAAAATGACATTTTTTCAATGTATTGAGGAACGCCACCGGAGAGAGGGTCACTTTTCAGCGAAAGGGAAATTATTATTAATTATTTTCTTGAAAAAGGGGCATAAAAGAAACAGAAAATGTGTTCATGTCAGTGTAAAATCATTTGTTTTTTCAATCTTGATCATAGAAAAATAATATTTTCACTCGTGGCTGTGCCACTCGTAAAAATATATTTTCTACAATCACTCGTGAAATAACAAACGATCTTACACTGACATGAACAAATATCCTCTATATCTATATAAAAGTGTAACGTGACTGTGTAACATAAAAAAAAATGTGCTTGTTGTATTTTCAGCTCACCTTTTACATCCAGTCCAGCTTTGAATTTGTCCCAGCCTTTTAACTTGATTCGACCACCCAACAGCTTCAGAAAACGCTCAAATTGATCACTCCCGGTTTCTGAAATTTATTGAAAAAATATATATTTTTTTTTTATAGGAAATTTACCTATTTAAATTTACATCTTTGCGTTATTTATCAGATATATTTAGTGATTACCTTGCATTTGTTTTAAATTAAGAAAATATAACTTCAACAAGCTGTTGAGAATTGTACAAAAAGTTGTTCAAGTTATAAGAATTACCACTTAAATGCCTTATGCCTAATTAATTGCCCTAAACTGACTTGATTTCATAACCGAAATACACACAATTTTTACCATTGCTTTTTTTTCCATGTTATTTACCATTGTTTTTTTCCTTATTATGACCATTTGTGAGATTATTCAAATTGTAATTCCAAATGCAAAATTGCAGAAATCACAACTACAATATTTTTCACTCACCGTTGCTAAAGAAATCGTCATCTGAAGACTGCCCCTCTTTGGCGTACAACACCCCAAATTTGAAATTGACCGAACCCTAAAATAACAACATAATTGAATACTACAAATTGGGGGACAGGTTTATTGTTGGCAGAACATGCTACATGTGTAGTTATAAAATAGCTCTGCTTATTCCATATTGCTTTTCTTATCTGCTAGCAAAGTACCAGTATGTATTGCTGACAGCTAGTTAAAATCTATTTATTTAAGCTTGATTACATTGAAAGCCTAAGGCTTATTGGAATGCTCTTGAGTTCTGGGTAGAAGTACTTGGTGTCTTTTGGGGTGATATTAAGAACGCACCTCCCACAGTAACTGTTGGGATCGGACCCATGACCTCCCAGTCGCTAGGTCGATACCATATCCACTACACCACTACAACCAAGTGCAGACACAGTGGATTGGTGTCTACCCCTTTGCATGCTGGGAAATTTGTCGTCTGCTAAAATGTTGTCTGCTGAATTTTTAAAATAAGCATTTTCCTCGATATTTTTTTAAGAACACTATCAGAATAGCAAACAGTTTGGATCCTGATGAGACGCCACGTTCTGTGGCGTCTCATCTGGATCCAAATTGTTTGCAAAGGCCTTCAAAATCCGGTTCCAGCGCTCAAAAGGCTACTTTTCCCAAGATGCATCACACTCAGGCAGCCTCAGCTCACCAGACATTTTCAAAGACACCAAGTACTGATAAGGCCAATATGGTGTAGTGAATATGGTGGCCCACCTTCATGGACTGGATTTGACCCCCACTTGGCAACCATTCTCAATATCTTTTGTAAAACACATTGTACTGGCTGTAATAATGCTTAAATGTTGTTTGTTATTGTCTAGCCCCTTAGAGAGATGGTTTATTCACAAGACCCAACAGGGATCAATTTTCTTACACGGTTTTCCACTAATGCTATTAGAGAGCAAATAACAGAAAAACAAGCATACAGAATACCGCCAGCTCCAGCTTCTATTAGCTGAGTGGGCAGTAGGCAGGCTAATCAGGCGTAGCTGACCATAGAAGTATCACTATTAGCCCAAGCCTTCCAATACAATTAACCCTTTGAGCGCTGGAACCGGATTTTGAAGGCCTCTGCAAACAGTTTGGATCCAGATGAGACGCCACAGAACGTGGCGTCTCATCAGGATCCAAACTGTTTGCTATTCTGATAGTATTCTTTGAAAAAAATTTGAAGAAAATGCTTATTTTAGAAATTTAGCAGACAACATTTTAGCAGACGACAAATTTCCCAGCATGCAAAGGGTTAAGCTACAATAAATAGGTAAACACTCAAGCACTAAGTACTGATTCTTTCCAGGAAATGATATCAAGACTGCCTCCTGTTATTTTATCTGCTACCACTTCTATTACTACTGTACAGATCAACACTTTTCAGGTTTTGTTGAACTGACAGTTATTGCAATCTGAAATCTCTTTAACAAACTATCATATTCACACACAACATATTTTGAATAATATGTACTTTCATATTTTTCCCGCTCTTAAATCCAACTCCTTCACCGGAGCATTGATTCATCACAACAGTGATTTCAGCCATCAGCCAGACAATACTAACTGCCTATCTGTATTCATTTCATTAATATTTAATGCAAATCGCGCAATAAGTTGTCTAAAGTGTCTAGAATGCAAACAAACTGCTGGGGGAATATTGTGCGATCAAGATGAAATGTTATTACTTTTCTGAGATATTGGAAAGACAGCTTAATAAGGTAATATGTATTGTCGGAAATAAAACTGTTGCTACTGGCACCTTGCGGCTGCAAGTTTGTCAAGATTGACATGAATGTGGTTTCTTGAGTGGTAACAAGATTTTTCTAAGATTTGAAGTGGTGACCTTGTTTTTTGACACACTTGGCCCAGATAAGACCTTGGCTCAGATATTGGCAAGATAATCTTTCCGACCTAGTTTCATAAAGACTGTGTGGAAATGTGGCTTCTAGAGTGGTACCACGCTAAAAGTTGATGATGCACAGCGCATGACACTGAGCAAAGACTGATCACTCTTTAAGCTTTACTGCATCACTTAATTATTGCTCAGGTAAGCTAACAAGAAAATATATAAGTCACACTCTGGGAAAATGGGGCTGAAAGCTTCTGCGTAAAGTGCTTCCCCAGATTAGCCTGTGCAGTGTGCACAGGCTAATCCAGGATGACACTTTTTGCTTTGGTGTTTTTAAATTTAAAGGAAGTCTCTTCTTAGCGAAAATCCAGTTTAGGCCGTAGGTGTTGTCACTGATTAGCCTGTGCATTCCGCACAAGCTAATCAGGGACGATACTTAATGCTCAAGCATCTAGCCCCATTTTTCCAGAGCAGCTAAAATCCAAATTCACTAACCTCTTGCTCCTCTAGGACCAGTATTTCTTTCTGGATTTCCGGGTTGAAGATTTCCTTCGGTCCCTTCTCCACACGGTCCATGTCAAGGTGTCCCAAAATGCCCTTGACCGTCTGGGGCTTACTGGGGTTGTATGGCAGGCAGATCTTCTTAGCACCCTAAAAGAAGAACAAGAAACGTGTCCATAAGGCACAGATGCCCCCATATTCCACTTTTGTCTCATAACTCTGCTTACGTCATAAAGAAGCTGTTATGGCCAAATTTCACCTTTTACCATAAAGTGTGACTTTGACCTTTGAGGTAGACAGATCTTATTAGCACCCTAGAAGAAGAGAACTGGTTTGTTCCTAAAAATGACATGGTTATAACTAGGGATGAAGTGGTAGACAGATCTTCTTAGCACCCTGGAAGAAGAACAAATGGTTTTGCCTTGAAATGGCATTGTTTTACCTCGGGATTGAATGCTGATGGGGCATAATGGCATTTATTGGAAACAGTTCTTCTCAGCATCCTAAAACCAGACCAGTTATATCTAGGACCAAAAAAGGGATACCTATAACCAGAACAGATATACCTCAAAGTGGAACAATTATACCTAAAAGTGAAACAGTTATATCTAGAACCAGAACAGTTATACCTAGAACCAGAACAGTTACACTTAGAACTAGAAAGGTTACACCTAGAACCAGAAAAGTAACACCTAGAACCAGAAAAAGTACACTTAGAACCAGAACAGTTATACCTAGAACCAGAACTTTTATATGTTGAACCAGAATATTTATATGTTGAACCAGAACAGTTATACATATAACCAGGACAGTTATATGTTGAACCAGAACAGTTATATGTTGAACCAGAACAGTTATATGTAGAACCAGAACAGTTATATGTAGAACCAGAACAGTTATACCTCGAATCACAACAGCTAAACCTCGAACCAGAACAGTTAAGCCTTGAAATGAAACAGTTATCATGTAAATATTTTTGTGATTAAACATGACATTTAGTGCTTACTCTGCCATTCACAAAATAAGCCAATGTATCAAAACTGGTCATTTTGGCTAAGGAAATTATATTTGGATTCAACATTTTCTTCATAAATACCTATTAAATAACCAAACTAAGAAGACTTTTGCCAAAAGAGAGCCAAATTTGGCTAAAGAAAAATTTTGACCCAGGGGAAGCCCTTCAGTCATTGTATTGTAAAAAATAATTTTCTTTGATATGAGATTGTCAAATTTCTCTTGTTCAAAAATGTTTTAAAACGTTCATATGAATGCCTGACATCAAATATGTTTTGTTATAGCTACAAATCCTATAAAAGAATGTCATAAAATGCATAGCGATCCCACTCCTTAAAGAACTGAGCATCATAAAAATGCATAACCATTTTGGCAGCACACTATTTCTAGACTGATAAATCCACTTAAAGAACTCGATAATTCCTGCTAAAAAAGCAATAATGTCAAAGAATTTTCCACGTTAACGATTCTTAGAGGGATGATAAAATCTTGGAAAATCCCATAATGGAATTGTAAGAGTACAGAGAAGTTGTTGAAGAAGTGCCAGAAAGTGCCATGAGGGGCATTGAAAATCATCTTGAAGTGACATGGTGTAAGGAGTGGGCTGCAGGCTTAGCGCAAAGCGGTCGTCACTGACTTTTTGCAAACTTTTCAGTACAATAATTGTTTTTATTAATGTTTATCAATAATAAAAAATATTTTGCATGAACTTAGGTAATGCACACTTAATTATTTAAAGTTCACATTATAAACTTCTATTGGCATGATCGTAATCGGATATATTTGTTAAATATCAAGATACGACTGTTTTGCGCTTAAAATCTTTAAACGTTTGATTTTTTTTGGTCATAACTGAAAATCAGAACAATTATTTTCTGTTCATATGTCTTAATATGTAGACTTTTATTCTGAAAACTTGAAATTTGTGTATATTTGAATATTTGTAATATTTAACACCTTCCAAAAAAAGGGACGAATTTTAATATTCAATTTTTAAAACTGAATTACAAAATGAGACAATGTTTTATCAAAAAAAATTACAACACAATATTATGTGAAGTGGGACTCATACATCAAACTTAGAGAGGACATTATTTTTGCCCTTTCTCATACAAAACTATGCATTACTTTTTTTTTTTAAATGTATTTTTGTTTGCTACAGTTTATACTTTTAATGTAATAAGCACTTTCCATGAAGATTTGATTAAAAGTGATTGTTTTTTATTATTAAATTTTGCACTTTTGTATAAAGCCACTGGCATTTATAGTTGCTTTATTGAAAGCCTGCTATAGCACTCTATGGTAAACTTGATTGCAATAAATCTTGTATTTAAATTCATGAGTGACATGCGGAAATTGAAAAATGTGGGCTTCTGCAACATAGTTAGACACTTTATGGCTTCGTTCCTGACAATATTCTTCTGGCCTGCTGAGAAACTCAATACAATTAATACAATCACAGACTATCATGTAATGAAATCTGCAAGCTAGGGGCTTTAGTGAAACCATTTGAGCTGTNCAGAAATTCTATGAAAAACACTTTGATATTGTAGAAATAATAGTCAAGTTATTTAGCAAGTTTTTATATAAACAACTACATTTATTTTCGAAATGAAAACATTTCTTTATTAAGTTCATGTTAAATTTGAAAATTCAGTGCATACATATATAAAAAAAAACACTGTCAATTCCATTTCTCTTCTTGTCTTTTTTTAAAAAAACAATTATAGAATAATCCTTTTTTGAAAAGTCAGTTTCTTAAAGATCACCGTGACATAATGACTATGTTGAATTCACGTCATGCAGCCATGTTATTAAGTCTGGGAGGACCAAAACCATTCGAAGCACACAATCAAGATAAGATATTAGAACATAAAGAACTGCAGTTCAAAGTTTCCAATCCCGTTAATTGCCTTTCAAGAAGGGAAAGACCGCAATTTATTCTTTCCCCTGAATGAGGATGGTGTAATAAAGAAGCAAGTTGCGACTGAATTTTCATTAAAAGCTATAATCATGAACAGAAGATTGCTCTTGAGACAAATAACAAAGTCTGAAAATCAGAAAGTTTACAGTACAAAAAAGGTTTATTTTGTATTTGGTAAAGAATTCAGAAATTTTATACAATTTTGACCTCCAACGACTGCTTTTAGTTTTGCAGAGTTAATTGAATTTTACACTCTCTAAAAGGGTATTAACGAACCATATTTACTTATGGTGTTATGTAACCGCATGCACATAAATGAACAATGAATTTAGTACAACACAGAGCATCTCCATTTCAAACTTCTCTGTTTCTAATTGTTGTCCTCATCGAATTTAACTCATTAATATATAATATTTCCTAGCACATTTTATCTTCTAACAAAGTGCTTATAAAATGAAGAAACAACAGCTTGCCCTGAAATTACAAGAAAACACATTTATTTTAATTTTACAACCATAAAAAGTAAGTTATTTCCTTTGGCAGATGTTAGCATAGCAGGTTGTGCCTGTAATAAACAATCAAGTCTATCATGTGGCTTCATTCCTTTAACTTCCTGTGCACACAATATTCTTCCTTTGTAAAAACAGCAATGCAATGTACATGTTTTTGTTCTTGATATCATCTTAAACTGTTCTTGACATAAGATGTCCTTAAAAACGTTCTTAAACTGTTCTTTAAATTCTTCCAAGAACAGCGACAGATCCGTTGAAGAACATATTGGATTCTTTAAAAGCCCATCATATGTTCAAGAACATTGTTTAGAACTGTTCAAGAACATCAGAAGGAAATATGTTGTTCAAAAAAGTTTTTAAAGTGTTCAAGAATAGTTTAAGAATAACTTCAAGAACAGGAAAGGTCATTAAAAAGTTCTTGAACTGTTCCTGAAGGCAGTTCTTAAACAGTTCATGTACAAATGTTCTTAAAATCCTCTAAGAACAGGTCAAGAACTCTTACTTAGTTTTAAAAACTGTTCTCGAACTGCTCTTGACAAAACAACTTCATTTCGCAGAGGATTTGACCTCCTAAAAACTTGCACCAACCCAATTTTCAGCACTTTATAACCTTGCTCTGTTATGTCAACAACATGCTCCAAGTAAACATATGACTTCAAAAGCAGAATATGAGGATTACATTAGCTTGCATAAGCTTTATTACAGCATATCACACAGCAAATAAATAGCAAAATTGTCATAAGTAACCCTTTGCATGCTGGGAAATTTGTCGTCTGCTAAAATGTTGTCTGCTAAATCTCTAAAATTAGCATTTTCTTTGATTTTTTTTCTAAGACTACTATCAGAATAGCAAACAGTTTGGATCCTGATGAGACGCCACGTTCTGTGGCGACTCTCATCTGGATCCAAACTGTTTGCAAAGGCCTTCAAAATCCGGTTCCAGCGCTCAAAGGGTTAATATAATAGGGATACTATGTTTATGGTATAGCAAATTAAGTGACCAATATAGAAGGTGCATGACATTACTTGGTGCACACACCTTTTTTCTGATAACTCGACCGCTTTTGTCAATAAGCAGCTGCTTTTACTGTCTGACAGCACACTTTTAAAGGCACAATAAGTAATACTTAATAGTTATAGAATAACAAGACACGCTCTCACTAAAACCAGCTATGTAATTTATTGATCTAAACACAAAATTAGATTTTAGTTTATGTGTTGCCACTGAAAATATACACACACCATTAACATTTTCTAGTAATTTATATGGTGTGGGTTTCTTTTTGTGACTGCAGTCACTGCTGCTATTATTATTTTCTCAAAATGAAGCCAGAAAATGATAGGATAAATATAGAATTCCGTTTTAAATAAAGACTGAAGAAAAGTGAGCTTGCATTTAAAAGTGACATTCAAACATGGTCTTGGGGGAACTACCTCTTTGCTATGCAGGTTACACATCAGTAAATCTTTAATGACTGTGCGTAGCTTGCGTTGCAGCAGTGCATTATTAAACAAAAGTTTGGCAGTCGGAGACGAATGCCCCCCCCCCAAACCAAACAGGGCCTTGATTTTTACAATTATTGTGGCAGTGACCTTGACATTTGACCTAGTATAAGGGTCCACTGCCAATGCACAAGTAAAGAATCAAGTCAATCAGTCAATTGGTTGACATAGTATTGATCGAAACGATTTTCACACTTATTGTGACAGTGACCGTGATGTTTGACCTAGTGACCCCAATTTCGAAAGGGGTTATCTTCTGTCCTGGACGCCAATGCACATGTGTATCAAGCCAATCGGACAATCTGTTCACAAGTTATTAATCGGAAACGAACTGGTCTACCGACAGACCGACCGACCGACATCCAGCAAAACAAAATACCCCCTCTTCTTCGCAGGGGGGCATAAAAAACATACTGTGACCTTGATATTCATCTTTTATAAAGTCAAATACCAGCTAATACCAGGATACTGTTTGCTCATCCGTGAAACGATTTGTAAATTTTATATAAACATAAATGAATTTGTCACCTAATTCGAAAAATAATAGTAAATAATATAACAGGCTATCTTTATAATGCTATCAGTGTTATGATTATACTTGTATAACTTAGGTTTATTGCTTGTTTTAATTTGTTATACCATTGAAAAAGTAGAACAATTTACTGTATAGAAATAACAGTCATTATCAAGTTATTAAGCAAGTTCTTATGTACACAAATACAATCTGTTTTAAATGAAAATATTTTTTAATTAAGTTCATGTCCATTTAAAAAATTCAGTGTATACATTTATAAAAGTAAATTAAACTGTCAATTCCATTTCTCTTCTCCTCTCTGTTTTAAACAACATATATAGAATAATTCTTTTTTGGAAAGACAGAGTTTCTTAGAGATCACTGAGATATAATGACTCTGTTGAATTCACCTCATACAGCCATGTTATTAAGTCTTGGAGGAACCAAAACCATTTCTAGCACACCATCAAGATAAGATATTAGAACATAAAGAACTGCAGTTTAAAGTTTCCAATCCTGTTATAATTGCCTTTCAAGAAGGGAAAGATCGCAATTTATTCTTTCCCCTGAATGAGCACAGTGTAATAAAGAAACAAGTTGTGACTAAATTTTCATTAAAAGCTTTAACCATGAACTGCAGGCACTCTTCAGACAAATAACAAAGTCTGTAAATCTTACATTTTACAGTACAACAAAGGGTTATTTTGTATTTGGTAAAGAAAAAAGAAGAAAAGACCTCCAACAACTGCTTTTAGTTTTGCAGAGCTTATTGAATTGTACAGTCTCTAAAATGGTGTTAACGAACCACATGTTATTATGGTGTTATGTAACCGCATTCACATGAATGCACAATGTATTAAGTACAACACACAGCATCTCTATATAAAACGTCTCTGTTTCTAATGATTGTCCTAAAAGAATTGACTCATTAATATATAATATTTCCTAGCACATTTTCTCTTCTAACAAAGTGCTTATAAAATGGAGAAACAACAGCTTGCCCTGAAATTACAAGAAAACACATTTATTTCAATTATACAGCCATAAAAAGTAAGTTATTTCCTTTGGCAGATGTTAGAGCAGCAGCTTGTGTCCGTAATAAACAATCAAGTCTTAAATAAATGGCCCTACAGACAAACTTGGCATTTAATAATCAAACCGCAAAAAAGCATAGAGCCACCGTTGAGCAAAAGATAAAATAACATCAGAGATTTATTGGTGTATTTTTATGGGATTTAACTAAAATATATGTGTATGAGAGCACCTATCTGCAAAATTATTTGTACAAAATATTTCCCAATGCTCATCATTATACATCCCACTTTCAATTTTAGNCGAACAATAATAGTAAATAATATAACAGGCTATATATCTTTATAATGCTATCAGTGTTATGATAATACGTGTATAACTTAGGTTTATTGCTTGTTTAAATTTGTTATACCATTGAAAAAGTAGAACAATTTACTGTATAGAAATAACAGTCATTATCAAGTTATTAAGCGAGTTCTTATATACACAAATACAATCTGTTTTAAATGAAAATATTTTTTAATTAAGTTCATGTCCATTTAAAAAAATTCAGTGCATAGATATATAAAAGTAAATTAAACTGTCAATTCCATTTCTCTTCTCGTCTCTGTTTTAAACAACATATATAGAATAATTCTTTTTTGGAAAGACAGAGTTTCTTAGAGATCACTGAGATATAATGACTCTGTTGAATTCACGTCATGCAGCCATGTAATTAACCCTTTGAGCGCTGGAACCGGATCTTGAAGGCCTTTGCAAACAGTTTGGATCCAGATGAGACGCCACAGAACATGGCGTCTCATCAGGATCCAAACTGTTTGCTATTCTGATAGTATTCTTTGAAAAAAAATCGAAGAAAATGCTTATTTAAGAAATTTAGCAGACAACATTTTAGCAGACGACAAATTACCCAGCATGCAAAGGGTTAAGTCTTGGAGGAACCAAAACCATTTTAAGCACACAATCAAGATAAGATATTAGAACATAAAGAACTGCACTGCAGAGTTTCCAATCCCATTAATTGCCTTTCAAGAAGGGAAAGACCGCAATTTATTCTTTCCCCTGAATGAGCACAGTGTAATAAAGAAACAAGTTGCAACTAAATTTTCATTAAAAGCTTTAACCATGAACTGCAAGCGCTCTTCAGACAAATAAAAAAGTCCGTAAATCTGACATTTTACAGTACAACAAAGGGTTATTTTGTATTTGGTAAAGAAAAAAGAAGAAAAGACCTCCAACAACTGCTTTTAATTTGCAGAGCTTATTGAATTGTACAGTCTCTAAAATGGTGTTAACGAACCACATGTACTTATGGTGTTGTGTAACTGCATTCACATGAATGCACAATGTATTTAGTACAACACAGAGCATCTCTATATCAAACTTCTTTGTTTCTAATGGTTGTCCTAATAGAATTGACTCATTAATATATAATATTTCCTAGCAAATGTTCTCTTCTAACAAAGTGCTTATAAAATGGAGAAACAACAGCTTGCCCTGAAATTACAAGAAAACACATTTATTTCAATTATACAGCCATAAAAAGTAAGTTATTTCCTTTGGCAGATGTTAGAGCAGCAGCTTGTGTCCGTAATAAACAATCAAGTCTTAAATAAATGGCCCTACAGACAAACTTGGCATTTAATAATCAAACCGCAAAAAAGCATAGAGCCACCGTTGAGCAAAAGATAAAATAACATCAGAGATTTATTGGTGTATTTTTATGGGATTTAACTAAAATATATGTGTATGAGAGCACCTATCTGCAAAATTATTTGTACAAAATATTTCCCAATGCTCATCATTATACATCCCACTTTCAATTTTAGTATAAGCTGGTATTTGACCTCTTGAAAACTTTCACAAAACCAATTTTCACTACTTTATCACATTGCTCATGTGAACAACGTCATTCTAAGTCATTAAATGCTATTAAAACCAGAAAAGTCAATAACAAGAGCTTGCATAAGCTAAATGTGTCGTGTTCTGAGAAAACTGGGCATAATGCTTGTGCGTAAATTGTCATCCCAGATTAGCCTGTGCAGTCCGCACAGGCTAATCAGGGACGACAATTTCCGCTTTTATGACATTTTTCGTTTAAATGATGTCTCTTCTTAGCAAAAATCCAGTTTAGGCAGAAAGTGTCGTCCTGGATTAGCCTGTGCTGACTGCACAGGCTAATCTGGGAAGACACTTTACGCACATGCATTATGCCCAGTTTTCTCAGAACACGACACAAATTACAGCATATCAAACAGCAAATCAATACCTGAGTTCTGATAAGTAATATAATATGGATGCTATATTTATGGTTATAATAGCAAATTAAATGACAATGTTAACCAATATAGCAGGTGCATGACATTACTAGGTCATACACACTTTTCCAGATAATTTACCACTTTTGTCAATAACCAGCCGCTTTTACCATCTAGCAACACACTGTTTATGGTACAATAAGTACTATTACATAGGTATAGAATAACAAGACATGTTCTCACTTACAACAGCTCGGTAATTTATTGATCTACGCACTAGATAAGATTTTAGTTTATATGTTGCCATTTAAAATATACACGCACCAGTAACATTTCTTAGTTATTTATGTGGTGTGGGTTTCTTTTTTCAGTGACAGCTTCTTCTAATTGCTGATTTGAAAATCAATTCAGACAAGTATATTAGTAAAACTGATGGAAGCTCCCCGATGAAGCTTTGTCGATATATGGGTTAATTGTGTGGATTTTTTTTAATAAAAAGATTGACCTTGAGAAAATCAATTATTAGCCTCGGTGACCTTGACCTTGACCCCAGTGACCTCAGCAAAAGGTAGAGGTCCATGCAAGGTACCTACATGCCAAATATGTGAGAGATCTGTAAAATATTGAAGGCGCTATGAGAAACTGTAACAAAAGTGTAGTGTGACGGAAGGAAGGAAGGACAAACCGGCAACTATATGCTCCCCATATATATATATATATATATATATATATATATATATATATATATATATGGGGAGCATAAAAATGATTGGATATATATTGAATTCCTTTTTTAATGTAGATTTAAAAAAATGAGTCTGCTTATTAATGGAAGAAGTAAAATTATGTGAAATGTCTAAAACAAATCTTGTATAAATATTACTTTTGCAAATCCTTATAACACTAACAAACTTCAACACAACAAGGCCCGTCACCAAAGGATGACATATGCCCCCTTTTCTACATTTTTCGAAACCTAAACGCAAAGTGTGAGGGAATTTCAGACGGACAGACAGATGGACGGACAGATGGACGGACATACAGACAGTGCGATCACTATATGCCGACCTTCAGGGGTATAAAAATATATATCATACTCCTATCTCTACATAATATTGACCTAGCCGTTAAGTCAATTGTATAAATCTGGATAACTCTTATCCAGCAGATAAATTTTGGTTATCTTCAAAAAAGATATCATAAAACTGAACCAAAAGTTATCTGCTTGATAAAAGTTATCCAGATTTAAACAATTGACTACTGATACATATGTGCCTGATATATCACGTTAGTGGGTGTTTATATCAGCAAAGTTCAGTAGAATCAGATTCCACAGAACAAACAATTTGATACCAAAATGTATTAACGTTTAGACACAAAACGCAAAAAAAACACACTAAGAACGTATTTTACAAAAATTCAATTCATTGCTAGATCATGACATCTTTAATAAAATGTCAAACGTCACACAATGTATACATTTCTGCCAACAATGCAGAGTTGCAGTGATTGTATTTAATTATATCTTTAAAAATGTGGGCAAAGAGGTATGAGTTAGGAAAGATAAGGTTGATGCCATATCTTGTTGACATTTATTAGGTTTGGCAAGAATCATTAACAAACAAGCAAATTCGTTGAATTGATATCTCCCGCCAAACTAGAGCTTTGTCACAGATGTGACGTATACCCCTACATGCTGAATTGACACAGAATATATACAAAGGGTCATAACTCAATTATTAACAGATGGTGTACAATGCCACTGGCGTGCATCATCCTCTTATCCAAATATATACTTATTCCAAGTTTCAATGAAATCCGCCAAAGCACTTCCAAGATATGGCTCTGGACACAAAAGTGCCGGACGGATGGACAACGCCAAAACAATATCCCTCCGCCTTTGGCGGGGGATAAAAACATAATTGTATGCTTAGTCTCACCTGATAAATTACAAAAAGATTGGACAGTAAGGCGTCATTCTCTATATATACTTATTAAAAATGTCCGAAAATCTACTTCTCTGTTGCCAGACTAAAAGCTTGCACCAATAAACTTGTATTTGGTCTATAATCAAAATATACATTGATCTCTCACTGAGACATATCCTGAAAGTCTTAATGCCAAATGGCAATCTATTGCCATAGTCAGTGACATTTTAATGCCAGTCATTAAAATCTTTTTTGTGACTGTTGGTGAAAGATAACAGTCTTCAGGTGAGTAACCTACTTTATCCCTGAAGGTTACAACGCACTATAACTATCAAAACCAGCAATTTCTAAGCTCGATTGGCTTTTTCAGCCTGTTCAGGATTTAAGTCAAAATATTGACTGTGATGCAAATAATCTGCGTTTGTATTAAATTGAATATACTTAGATACTGAAACAAGGGCTTACAATGTTCAAAAATTGTTATACCTGATGTTGAATCACAAAAAGTTTGGCTTCATGAGATACTATAATAATTCATACAAATGGCGCCTTTTTTTTTTACATAAGTCTTCACCCCTATTGCACTATTAAACATGAATATATTAATATTACAAATCTGTAGCTTTAAAGAATATAACTGTATCCATACGGAAATTGTTGTATGATAACATTTTCCCGCACAATACTTTCAATTTTTAAAAGATATTTTACTTGATTACCGAAAACAGATAAAACTGCCTACGCAAAAGCGAAAATAAGGGAAATTACAGGACATAATTATAATAGATCCATAAATTCAAGTTTTCAGAGGCGCAATTACAATATGAAGTGTGGCATTTTCATTTGTAAGGTATAGTTACATATATAATCTGCGCAAACAGCTAAATAAGACATGCTTACACAATCTTTAACGAATCATAACCTTTGCACATTTTTAGAAGACACTGCACAACAAGCAATAAACATGTCAACATTTCTGTTGTTATTCTGTCCACATTGTTGAGACCAAACCTCTAAAAAAAAATCAAAACGCACACTGTAAGCTAGAGCAGCTTGATTTAATTTCCTGGTGCAAAAAAACGTTTCCAAGGACGAAATGTACAAAAAGAAAACGATAAAACTAGCAATAAAACCTGAAATATACGACCACATACACATGACTGTGCTAGAGGCTTTCCTAGAATTAAACCAATAAAATTGTTGACAACAAATAATGGTCCTTTCTTTCTAAGTACACTTACACCTGATAAGTTATAAATATATAAACTGTGGAAGGAATAGTGCGTTATATTCTATTGGTTTTAGTTTTGTGTGCGTGTGTGCTGTTTTTTCTACTTCCCCTTCTTGAAAAGTTATTTAATGCACATTAAAAACAGCAGTATTGGCACCATAATTTGTCTGCATTAAAAACGTATAAAATGCGCATTTAATATGGTGACTGTCCTTAAAATGCAGAAAAATTCTCTTTTTCTAGTCATTTTCCCTGCAAATTGCAATACCTACACTAAAGTGAATTAAAAGTGGGATTTTTCTTTTGACATATACGCTTTAGTATAAAATAAGTATGCTTAAGTGCATTTAAAGTGTGTTCAAATTATATTTTTAAGTACATTTATACAATGTTTTGTTTGTAAGCATAAACCAAATAAATTTATAATTCCTTGTGTATGTGAATATTTATCTAATTAACCAGGATTCCCTTCCATTTAGCCATTTCCCTTCGGGGATAGGGAAAAATACACGAAACACCTTGTTCATGCACGTGACAATCATGAGTTGTGTTGTGAGAAAACTGGGCAAAATGCATGTGCTTAAAGTGTCGTCCCAGATTAGCCTGTGCAGTCCGCACGGGCTAATCAGGGACAACACTTTCCGCCTAAATTGGATTTTTGCTAATAAGAGACTTCATTTAAACGAAAAATGTCATTAAAGCGAAAAGTGTCGTCCCTGATTAGGGAACTGCACAGGCTAATCTGGGACGACACTTTACGCACATGCATTATGCCCAGTTTTCTCAGAACACGAGACAACCATGAATCTTCTTTTGCCTGGCGTAAAGCACCTAGTACACTGAACCTCAGTTTCTTTACGCCTTATGCAAACAGCAATTAGTAGGGTATTAGATGTAGCGAGAAATCAAATCTGTGTTCCCTAGATAGTTTTGCTAGTGCGTTGACACTAGACTGACCACGGATTGCATGCCACAATTTGATGCTGTGAAGGAACACCTTTTGACACCATACTCCCTGGCAACCAATGAAGTCTTTATTATAGAATTATATTTTTATATACAATTATGTCATAACTATAAACATACGTAACCTTAAAGGAGTGACGACCTACATGAACATTTAATTGTTTTTAATACAAAGTAATTTTCAGGAATGTTTATACTTATAGAAACAAATAAAGAGCAGATTTTAAAACAGAAAGCAGCCACTAGGGCAATAGTAATTTTGGTGAAATTCCTATTTTGATGAAAACTGTGGGACTTTAATAGGAGAAACAGGTCAAAAACCATTTTAGATAAATCTATGGACCATTAACTCAGAAAATGCTCCCAGAGTTGGGCTCGAGCCACCGGGGATCTCCTGATTGCTATGTGGACACCATATCCCATACATCACCACAACCTCACTTTTGTTTCCTTAACACTTTGCATGCTGGGAAATTTGTCGTCTGCTAAAATGTCGTCTGCTGAATTTCTAAAATTAGCATTTTCTTCCATTTTTTTCTAAGACCACTATCAGAATAGCAAACAGTTTGGATCCTGATGAGACGCCACGTTCTGTGGCGTCTCATCTGGATCCAAACTGTTTGCAAAGGCCTTCAAAATCCGGTTCCAGCGCTCAAAGGGTTAACACTTTTCTGCTCAGAAGCAAAGTGAAAATGGCTACATGCAACCAGCATAAAACCAGAACAGCCTGCGAGTAACTAGCGGGTTGTTCAGATTTTATGCTGTTTGCTGCTCATCAGTATATTAGGGTTGGAAACAAAGCCTTTAAAACTCGAATCTAGTAAGAAAGGTCTTTAATTTAATTTCTTTTTCTGATGCGAATATAAGCAGTACAGGGTCAACTCAGTGATTTGAGTGTCAAGACTTACCGTTTTAGTCCAGAGAATGGCCCTATACTGGGGGACGTTGTGATTGTTGGTATCCGTGACGACCACTGACAACACGTACACATCCTTCTCTGTGTCGATGTAAACGTAGTTCTGATGTACTGGAAAGCAAGTGCAAAAACATCTACAGATTACTTTTTAATTATTTGAGCCTCGCTCAGGAAAAATGGAGCTTAACCCTTTGCATGCTGGGAAATTTGTCGTCTGCTAAAATGTTGGCTGCTAAATTTCTAAAATAAGCATTTTCTTCGATTTTTTTTCAAAGAATACTATCAGAATAGCAAACAGTTTGGATCCTGATGAGACGCCACGTTTTGTGGCGTCTCATCTGGATCCAAACTGTTTGCAAAGGCCTTCAAAATCCGGTTCCAGCGCTCAAAGGGTTAATGACTGTGCACAAAGTGTAGTGCCAGATTAGCCCATACAGCACAGGCTTATCAGGGAATACACTTTCTGCCTAGACTGGATTTTTTGTTCAGAAGACTTTCTTTAAACAGAAAATTCCATAAGAGTGGAAAGTGTCTTTCCCTGATTATCCTTTACGGATGGCACAAGTTAATCTGGGATGACACTTGATGCACATGCATTAAGCCTGTTTTTCCCAGAGCTCATATATATTTGAGATTTTAAAAGTGTCAAATCCCAGTCAGACTTGACTATGGAAGTAAAAGAATTACTTTTTTGTTATACTGTTAACTGATTCCAAGAATGTACATCATTCTGTATAAAGTCAAATGACGCAGCAGTACGAAATATGTCTACGGAAGCAAACTCATTACAACAGATAACATGCCACCAACAGATCGAGGGGTGAACGGAAGACTGTTGTAACTCATATTAAATAAAGAAGGAGATACGACAGTTTACCGTTCAGCCCTCGAGATGTGCCTTCCCATTAAGTCATTTGAGCCACTCCTATGTTGAACGATATTTGTAATAAAAATTCTGAAGACAACATAGAACAATGTGCGTCGTAAAAGAGTAATGCCATTAAAAATATTGCACAATACAAAAAAAAAAAGTGCGGACAAATTTTTTCTCATTAATCTTAATAGTTATGACATTAAAAATATTGGACGCTTAAAACGTTTTAGTGCGGCAAGTTCTCTTACGTTTTCCAAGAAAGAATGTGAAGTACCATCTCATTGACCGCAATAGCGATGCCATTAAAAATATTGAACACTAAAACATTTGAAGTGCGACAAGTTCTCCTTTATGTTGTTCAAGACAGTAGTACCATCTCATCAACATTTTTGCCATTAAAAAAATAGGACACTAAAACATTTGAGCAGTGATCTGAGAAAACAGGGTTTACCCTTTGCATGCTGGGAAATTTGTCGTCTGCTAAAATGTTGTCTGCTGAATTTCTAAAATTAGCATTTTCTTGGATTTTTTTTCAAAGAATACTATCAGAATAGCAAACAGTTTGGATCCTGATAAGACGCCACGTTCTGTGGCGTCTCATCTGGATCCAAACTGTTTGCAAAGGCCTTCAAAATCCGGTTCCAGCACTCAAAGGGTTAAGCTAGGCAGAGTGTCTTACGTTTTCCCAGAAAGTACTTGAAGTACCATCTCGTCTGGAACTCAGGATTCTCCAGATGAATGGGGCTGTTGAGGGGACTTCCAGGCTGTAAGATAGAAACAAGATGGTTTACAACATGTTAGTATACAATAAAACATTGTTTAATGTCTTGTTTAGAGTTTGTTTTTCCACACATTTGCAGCGCATGTTGGCAAAGAGTTGCAAACTAATGTTTGATGCATTAAGATTCAACAGTTTTTCTTTGTGACTGAACACAAAACCTATTTCCTTTTTGTCGCTTGCAATTTTCTTTATTAGTATTTTTTTTTTCATTTAATGCTTTTTATGCCTAGCTATCAATAAAAGAAATGTTAAAAGTAATCAAATATCCTTGCATGTCATTACCAGTTCAGAAAGGGAAAAGATGTCCATGTTAACCCATTTATGCCTAGTGGACTCTCCCATCCTTCCAAATTGGATCAATTTATTTCCAAAATTAGAGATGTCTGGTATATTTATTTCTATTTTTAGAATATTTACTACAGAAATTCCTTTAAGCAAACGGCAAATAACCTGATGAGACGCCGCATTATGTGGCGTCTCATCTGGGTCTAGGCTGTTTGCCAAGGCCTTTTTTGTAGACGCTAGGCATAAATGGGTAAATGTCTTTAACTGACTAAATGAAATCTGAGGCAAGCCTTTAATTTTGCATTGTTAGACATTGGCTATTGCATGCAGACCCACAGTGTGACACACCGGTACATGTGTACCAGACATTGGCTATTGCATGCAGACCAACAGTGTCACATACCGGTACATGTGTACCAGACATTGGCTATTGCATGCAGACCCACAGTGTGACATACCGGTACATGTGTACCGCATACCAACAGTGTGACATACCAGTACATGTGTACTGCAGACCAACAGTGTGACATACCTGTACATGTGTACCGCAGACCAACAGTGTGACATACCGGTACATGTGTACCACAGACCAACAGTGTGACATACCAGTACATGTGTACCAGAGACCAACAGTGTGACATACTGGTACATGTGTACCAGATGTGACATACCCGTACATGTGTACAAGACATTGGCTATTGCATGCAGACCCACAGTGTGACATACTGGTACATGTGTACCAGATGTGCAGACCCACAGTATGACATACCAGTAAATGTGTACCAGATGTGACATACCGGTACGTGTGTACCAGATGTGCAGACCGACAGTGTGACATATCGGTAAATGTGTACCAGATGTGCAGACCCACAGTGTGACATACCAGTACATGTGTACCAGATGTGACATACCGGTACATGTGTACCAGATGTGCACACCGACAGTGTGACATATCGGTAAATGTGTACCAGATGTGACATATCTGTACATGTGTGCCAGATGTGCAGACCCACTGTGTGACATACCAGAACATGTGTACCAGATGTGACATACCGGTACATGTGTACCAGATGTGCAGACCCACAGTGTGACATACTGGTAAATGTGTACCAGATGTGACATACCGGTACATGTGTACCAGATGTGCAGACCCACAGTGTGACATACCGGTACATGTGTACCAGATTTGACATGTGACATTTAAACAATTCACATAGATAACGGTAACTGAGAACACAGTACATTTTCTATAATAATAATGGCAATGGATCATGCACTAAAAGTCTCTTTTATCTGAGTTTCTAATTATTGAACATTCCTTTGATCAGTGCTGAACCAGCCAATTAACTTAATGAATGAATCAATTAGTTACGGAAACAGAGGCAGTTCTTGCTTGAACACACCCAGTCAGTCTCAAACAAATATATCACATTTAAAATGTCAGTTCTGTATGTTTGCATGCAATAGAGGATGCTTACAATGGGAAAGTGAAGGCTTGTCTGATTTAATGCGCGCAGTCAGTTAAAGATATGAGCTTGGAAATAATTGCCTTTTCTGAACCAGTAATGACACGCAAGAATATTTAAGGATTTTAAAACTTTCTTTCATTTAGCTAGGCATTAAAAGCATTAAACATAAAAATATTACGAAGAAAGAAAATCAGACATATTATTTTTGTTTAAGTAACAAATAAAAACTCTATAATAAAAATTCCAAGAAAACTTAATTTCAGGTCATTCCTGTTTTCAAGAATTATTTTATTGTTTTTTGTTGTGAAAAAGTCCCATTAATGCCTTAAAATATTTTTCTGATTTTACTTCATTTTTTTCAACAAGAATATATAGTGTTTTCCTACCTCTTCAAAACTCCGTTCTCCAGTTTCCACCCGAAACCTCCCAGCATTGAGGGGAGAGTCATTATCACTGGAGTTCAACTGAAATAAGCAATACAAATGTTCTTACCAAGTTTCATGAAGATTGGACAATAAAATTAATGTGACGTCTAAAGTGTTATAAATGAGATTTTACTATTGCCATATAAGAAAAACTGCCCCATCCGATGGCGGCCATGTTTTTCAACCAACAGTGATAATTTGGTTCCTAAACATAAAGTTTACGTTGCTTGTCTATGTTTAACACAAAATTTTCACAACTTGAAACATTACAAGAAACCATCGGAGACGGGTGATACTCCCCATTTTTTTTTTGTCACAATATTGCACTATATATTCAGAAGATAAAAGGACCATATATCTGTGAAAAATCAGCAGACCAAAACTTGCTGATAACATGCCAATCTCCTTATGGTAGTGAAGCTTCCCATAATGTTTCCTTGAATTCCAGTCATTAGTTGCTGAGGAATAGCCCGGACAAGAATTGCACTATATGTACAGTTAATGGAAAATTTGAAAGGGCCATAACTCTGTGAAAAATCATCTTACCAAAACCCACTAATAATATGTGCATCTCGTTAAGGTAGTAAAGCTTCCCATAAAGTTTCATTGAATTCCAGTCATTAGTTGCTGAGAAATTGCCCGGACAAGAATTGGACTATATGTACAATTAATGGTAAATTTCAAAGGGCCATAACTCTCTAAATAAATCATCTAACCAGAACCCACTTATAACATGCACATCTCCTCAAGGTGGTTAAGCTTCCCATAAAGCTTCATTTAATTCCAGTCAGTAGTTGGGGAGAAATAGCCCGGACAAGAATTGCACTAAATGTACAGTTTATAGAAAATTTCAAAGGGCCATAACTCTGTGAAAAATCATCCGACCATAACCNTAGTGGATCAATTAAAACTCAGTAAGCCTATAGTGGATCAATTAAAACTCAGTAAGCCTATAGTGGATCAATTAAAACTCAGTAAGCCTATAGTGGATCAATTAAAACTCAGTAAGCCTATAGTGGATCAATTAAAACTCAGTAAGCCTATAGTGGATCAATTAAAACTCAGTAAGCCTATAGTGGATCAATTAAAACTCAGTAAGCCTATAGTGGATCAATTAAAACTCAGTAAGCCTATAGTGGATCAATTAAAACTCAGTAAGCCTATAGTGGATCAATTAAAACTCAGTAAGCCTATAGTGGATCAATTAAAACTCAGTAAGCCTATAGTGGATCAATTAAAACTCAGTAAGCCTATAGTGGATCAATTAAAACTCAGTAAGCCTATAGTGGATCAATTAAAACTCAGTAAGCCTATAGTGGATCAATTAAAACTCAGTAAGCCTATAGTGGATCAATTAAAACTCAGTAAGCCTATAGTGGATCAATTAAAACTCAGTAAGCCTATAGTGGATCAATTAAAACTCAGTAAGCCTATAGTGGATCAATTAAAACTCAGTAAGCCTATAGTGGATCAATTAAAACTCAGTAAGCCTATAGTGGATCAATTAAAACTCAGTAAGCCTATAGTGGATCAATTAAAACTCAGTAAGCCTATAGTGGATCAATTAAAACTCAGTAAGCCTATAGTGGATCAATTAAAACTCAGTAAGCCTATAGTGGATCAATTAAAACTCAGTAAGCCTATAGTGGATCAATTAAAACTCAGTAAGCCTATAGTGGATCAATTAAAACTCAGTAAGCCTATAGTGGATCAATTAAAACTCAGTAAGCCTATAGTGGATCAATTAAAACTCAGTAAGCCTATAGTGGATCAATTAAAACTCAGTAAGCCTATAGTGGATCAATTAAAACTCAGTAAGCCTATAGTGGATCAATTAAAACTCAGTAAGCCTATAGTGGATCAATTAAAACTCAGTAAGCCTATAGTGGATCAATTAAAACTCAGTAAGCCTATAGTGGATCAATTAAAACTCAGTAAGCCTATAGTGGATCAATTAAAACTCAGTAAGCCTATAGTGGATCAATTAAAACTCAGTAAGCCTATAGTGGATCAATTAAAACTCAGTAAGCCTATAGTGGATCAATTAAAACTCAGTAAGCCTATAGTGGATCAATTAAAACTCAGTAAGCCTATAGTGGATCAATTAAAACTCAGTAAGCCTATAGTGGATCAATTAAAACTCAGTAAGCCTATAGTGGATCAATTAAAACTCAGTAAGCCTATAGTGGATCAATTAAAACTCAGTAAGCCTATAGTGGATCAATTAAAACTCAGTAAGCCTATAGTGGATCAATTAAAACTCAGTAAGCCTATAGTGGATCAATTAAAACTCAGTAAGCCTATAGTGGATCAATTAAAACTCAGTAAGCCTATAGTGGATCAATTAAAACTCAGTAAGCCTATAGTGGATCAATTAAAACTCAGTAAGCCTATAGTGGATCAATTAAAACTCAGTAAGCCTATAGTGGATCAATTAAAACTCAGTAAGCCTATAGTGGATCAATTAAAACTCAGTAAGCCTATAGTGGATCAATTAAAACTCAGTAAGCCTATAGTGGATCAATTAAAACTCAGTAAGCCTATAGTGGATCAATTAAAACTCAGTAAGCCTATAGTGGATCAATTAAAACTCAGTAAGCCTATAGTGGATCAATTAAAACTCAGTAAGCCTATAGTGGATCAATTAAAACTCAGTAAGCCTATAGTGGATCAATTAAAACTCAGTAAGCCTATAGTGGATCAATTAAAACTCAGTAAGCCTATAGTGGATCAATTAAAACTCAGTAAGCCTATAGTGGATCAATTAAAACTCAGTAAGCCTATAGTGGATCAATTAAAACTCAGTAAGCCTATAGTGGATCAATTAAAACTCAGTAAGCCTATAGTGGATCAATTAAAACTCAGTAAGCCTATAGTGGATCAATTAAAACTCAGTAAGCCTATAGTGGATCAATTAAAACTCAGTAAGCCTATAGTGGATCAATTAAAACTCAGTAAGCCTATAGTGGATCAATTAAAACTCAGTAAGCCTATAGTGGATCAATTAAAACTCAGTAAGCCTATAGTGGATCAATTAAAACTCAGTAAGCCTATAGTGGATCAATTAAAACTCAGTAAGCCTATAGTGGATCAATTAAAACTCAGTAAGCCTATAGTGGATCAATTAAAACTCAGTAAGCCTATAGTGGATCAATTAAAACTCAGTAAGCCTATAGTGGATCAATTAAAACTCAGTAAGCCTATAGTGGATCAATTAAAACTCAGTAAGCCTATAGTGGATCAATTAAAACTCAGTAAGCCTATAGTGGATCAATTAAAACTCAGTAAGCCTATAGTGGATCAATTAAAACTCAGTAAGCCTATAGTGGATCAATTAAAACTCAGTAAGCCTATAGTGGATCAATTAAAACTCAGTAAGCCTATAGTGGATCAATTAAAACTCAGTAAGCCTATAGTGGATCAATTAAAACTCAGTAAGCCTATAGTGGATCAATTAAAACTCAGTAAGCCTATAGTGGATCAATTAAAACTCAGTAAGCCTATAGTGGATCAATTAAAACTCAGTAAGCCTATAGTGGATCAATTAAAACTCAGTAAGCCTATAGTGGATCAATTAAAACTCAGTAAGCCTATAGTGGATCAATTAAAACTCAGTAAGCCTATAGTGGATCAATTAAAACTCAGTAAGCCTATAGTGGATCAATTAAAACTCAGTAAGCCTATAGTGGATCAATTAAAACTCAGTAAGCCTATAGTGGATCAATTAAAACTCAGTAAGCCTATAGTGGATCAATTAAAACTCAGTAAGCCTATAGTGGATCAATTAAAACTCAGTAAGCCTATAGTGGATCAATTAAAACTCAGTAAGCCTATAGTGGATCAATTAAAACTCAGTAAGCCTATAGTGGATCAATTAAAACTCAGTAAGCCTATAGTGGATCAATTAAAACTCAGTAAGCCTATAGTGGATCAATTAAAACTCAGTAAGCCTATAGTGGATCAATTAAAACTCAGTAAGCCTATAGTGGATCAATTAAAACTCAGTAAGCCTATAGTGGATCAATTAAAACTCAGTAAGCCTATAGTGGATCAATTAAAACTCAGTAAGCCTATAGTGGATCAATTAAAACTCAGTAAGCCTATAGTGGATCAATTAAAACTCAGTAAGCCTATAGTGGATCAATTAAAACTCAGTAAGCCTATAGTGGATCAATTAAAACTCAGTAAGCCTATAGTGGATCAATTAAAACTCAGTAAGCCTATAGTGGATCAATTAAAACTCAGTAAGCCTATAGTGGATCAATTAAAACTCAGTAAGCCTATAGTGGATCAATTAAAACTCAGTAAGCCTATAGTGGATCAATTAAAACTCAGTAAGCCTATAGTGGATCAATTAAAACTCAGTAAGCCTATAGTGGATCAATTAAAACTCAGTAAGCCTATAGTGGATCAATTAAAACTCAGTAAGCCTAAAAGTGGATCAATTAAAACTCAGTAAGCCTAAAGTGGATCAATTAAAACTCAGTAAGCCTATAGTGGATCAATTATATTAATACAACTAATGTGCATGACATATTTGTATTTTCTCTAGATATCTCATTTTTATTACATAGTATTATATATTATTTTTTATTTTATTTTCATTTAATATTATTTAATTTCTAAATCAAGAATGATTTCATACAAAGGTACTAGCCTGTATCGGGGACCAAATAATGCCATATTACGCATTTTCTTAACACTACATACAACACTGTGAGCAAACCTGATAATAAATTCATCATATTACCTACAGAATGTGAGACATTGGATATAATAACAACATCTGTTGCATATTGAAAGCAACAGCAAGTATATGAGTACTAAGAGAAAATGTCTACTTCAATATTCAATAATCTACGCAACAAGATATTATACCAGAAGAAAAAAACGACCTAAATAGGTTTCGCCCTATTTGTACTTTAACACCACAACATGGGCATTATGTAATTTTCCTAGACAGGTACAGGTAAACAAAAAAAAAAGCTAATAATAATAAAAAAAAAAACATTCACCTTAGAACCATAAGAGATTATACTCAGAATAACAAATGACCTATATAGTTTTGCCCTGTTTGTACTTGAACACCACAACATGGGCATTATGTTATTATTATTCTAGAATAGCATTGAAAAAAAAACAACAAATAGAACAATATCCATCTGAAGTAAAATACAAATTAAATGACTTGTTCATACTTTCAGATTTTTTTTTTATTTATTTTTTTTAAAATCTCTTGCATGTTTTTGTGTGATTGTGTCCACCATTGTAATTTGCACTGTGATGCTGTAATATAAAGCAAGTTATTCTTTTGAGAGCTTATTAGTTCCAATGATTTTAAAAAGGGGTGCTTTAATCTATTTTATCCAATATGATCTTGACCTTGACACTTTCAGACAAACAAAAAACAATCTCCTATTCAAGCCATTGTGTTGGCAAGAGTACTTTGCACTCTGATCAATTAAATAACAAGGCCTGTCACCATAGGATGAAATATGCCCCCTTTTTCCACATTTTTCAAAACCTAAACGCAAAACCTAAATGCAAAGTGCGACAGAATTTCAGACGGACAGACAGACAGACGGACAGTGTGATCACTATATGCCCACCTTCAGGGGCATAAAAATAACTGGTATATAATTATGTCCAAAGTTGAAACCTTTCACATTTTCCAATTTAATTATTTTTCAAGAACAAATATCTCCCCAAAACGTCTCCAGATTCATCAAATAAATGAACCTTACCGCTTTGGAAGCCAAATAAATATGAGTTTGATTTGCCATCCTCTTTTTTATCTTATTGCATGTGTTTGGTAAGGATTCCCAATAACGAGGAAAATTTGGGAGAAATATTGTCGATAACAAGCTTTTAGACGAATCATATTCTGACAGCGATTGGAAATACTTTCAAGAGTCTCACCAAGAATGTAGAGAATTTCTTCCAATTAAAGACAAGCGGACTCGGACTCGTGAGCATGTTTTATCAGAATGTTTTCTTTAGGGAACGCTATATCCAAGCAAAAGGTAATCTCCTGTGTTTCATGTAAAAGAATGTCTTTCTGATAGTTGCGGTAGAATTTGTCTGTCATGTGTGGTAAGCATATTATGAATATAAGTATTCTTAGCTTCCATCAATTGTTATGTACAAACCAATCAATCCCATCACCTCAATGTCAACTATTACCAACATTAACCAGATACTCTTGTTTACTATATCAGCATGATTTGTGAATGTGCATATTTCATAGTTTGATGGCACCAAAACAATATAACTGCAAGTGAAACAATATAACTGCAAGTGAAACAATATAACTGCAAGTGAAACAATATAACTGCAAGTTCTATGTTTCGTCCATGCTCAGGTTTCACCATTTACATGACGGTATATCATTATTTATTGAGATGTTTGTTCTTGCTAAAGTTTCACAAGTTAAATACCACCATAACAAAGTTGCCAGCTGAGATATTTTGTCTGTGCTCAAATTTCACAAGTAAAATGATACTATAGCAATTTAGTGAGATATATTTTGTTTTGCCGTACTGAAGTTTCACAAGATAAATGATACCCTAGTTTAAACCTACTTATTTTAGCTCGATTGCATTGAAAGCCTTAGTCTTATATAAACACTCTCGAGTCCGTTTCCTGGGACTATAACCAGTACTTGGTGTCTTTGAGGGAGATCAAAGGAACGCTCCCAGTGGGGTTCGAACCCATGACCTTCCGATCGCTAGGCGGACACCATATCCGCCTGATACCCGCCTGATACCCTAAATGATATAATAACAATATTGTAGTGCCATGTTCTGTTTTGCTCAAGTTTTAAACAAGTTAAAGAATAACATACCAGTACAGTATCCCATGTGTATGTGATCCATGTTTCATTATGTAAATGATTGAAAACTAATCCATCATATGTGAACACACCACTTTTTGATAATCACTTTTAACATATTCCTAAATTGTATATAATTTCTTTGATGCTTAGAAAAAACACTGTCTTAAGTTTAATTACATAAATTATGAAGCTACGAAATGACATTAAATATATATATATATAATTCCTACTAATTTAAGTCTTAAACAATTATTATTATTAATACTTCCACCCTTTTTGGAAACCTAGTTGTGAGGGGAAAATCACACAAAAAAATGTTTTTGACTCAAACATCAAGTTTTATTCAGAACATCATTATAGTGGTTAAGTAAAAGACCAGCTATTTATAGTATGCAAGAATACCATTATCACATATTGTTTATAACAAGATACACTAAATATGCTATCGATAATGGATAACAAAATTGCGTAATTATGGTTACATGACCGCTAATTGCAATCAATAAATTTCTTTACACATTGCATGTAACATAACTAAATGAACTGATTATTGTATATGTATGGTAATGCGCGAGTGTGCACAAGAATATCTAATGGAAATTCACAATATCTCAAATTGATCACGCAACATTTGAGTAGAATAATGGGACAAGGCCAGTTTGTATCCAAGGGACATAGTTTAACCCTTTGCATGCTGGGAAATTTGTCGTCTGCTAAAATGTTGTCTGCTAAATTTCTAAAATTAGCATTTTCTTCGATTTTTTTTCAAAGAATACTATCAGAATAGCAAACAGTTTGGATCCTGATGAGACGCCACGTGGCGTCTCATCTGGATCCAAACTGTTTACAAAGGCCTTCAAAATCCGGTTCCAGCGCTCAAAGGGTTAAACAAAGATTTTAAACGACCTATTGATGATACTACATGTCAAATATGAAAGCTCCATGGTTTAAGACAAGAATAATTTGTAAAAGGTATTTGCTATAAAAGGCTATGTACAACATGTAACCACCTTGGCAAGGCCAGTTTTTACCCAAGGGGCATAATTTGAACAATATTTGTAAACCACATCTAAATGATGCTACATACCAAATATGAAAGCGGCCTTTGGCTTTGCTGTTTCACACACGTAGATTTTTTTAAGGTATTCCCTCGTTAAGTCTATGTAAAATTTGAGACCCCTAAAGACAAGGCCACTATTGACCCCATGGGCATAATTTGAACAAAATTTGTAGACGAACACAATAGGATGCTACATACCAAATATGAAACCTCTGATATTTTTGGTTTCAGGAAAGAAGATGGACTTCAATATACCGAGGGCTGAACGGAAAACTGCAGTATCTCCTTCTTTATTTAATATGAGTTACAACAGTCTTCCGTTCACCCCTCGATACATCCTCCCTTCAATTCTACAAGTTTTATACCACATCAGATTCAAAACGTCCATTAAGGAATTTAGTTACTGATAGATAATGATGATATTGTCGAAACAATTGAATGTAACAAAAACACAAATGTATATGCATAAAAATATGTTAAGCATGAAATGGCCTGTTATTTCAATTGCACACAACTAACAGCGCTGTTAAAGATATTTAACGCTGGAGAATTCTGGATCAAATTTAACTAACCATGCATCAAACATCAACAATCCGTACATTTTATGATGTCAGTGCACTGAATAGTGATAATGACGCTAATTTGCACATACACAAATAAAAACACCTCAAAATAACAGGCTAGAAAACAACTGATTAAAGAATATTGTAATATTGGGAAGACATGATCCAAGGTTGTTAACAAGAGCTCCAATGGAATGGTCTATGATGATGTCATTGGTCGGTAGAAAAAGTTTTTTCAGCACAAAAAGGCTAGATGAACAAATCATTCAGTCTCTGCAGTCTCCAAAATATGGAATCCAAGTGCGTTGTTGAATGAGGATGTCTGCTAAAAAATTGACAATCTCAACCCAAATCTCCAAAATATCCCCAGACAAAATAGGCTAGATAACACTATGTTTTTTTTCTTCTAATTATGGTAATTGTTTTCTCTCATGGGAATAAACAAGAAACCGTCGGAGACGGGTGATGCTCCCCAAATGGTTTTTTTGTCACAATATTGCACTATATATTCAGATAAAAGGAAACGTCTTGAGGGGCATAACTTTGGACAAAATAATACGATGAATGGTTTAGCAACTTAAAAAATTTCAAAGGGCCATAACTCTCTAAATAAATCATCTAACCAGAACCCACTAATAACATGCGCATCTCCTCAAGGTAGTTAAGCTTCCCATAAAGCTTCATTGAATTCCAGTCAGTAGTTGGGGAGAAATAGCCCGGACAAGAATTGCACTATATGTACAGTTTATAGAAAATTTCAAAGGGCCATAACTCTGT